>CAOKZL010005519.1:0-11264 GCA_948472985.1 Iguana delicatissima | reverse complement strand
ATTTCTTCAGAAGTTTCTTATATAAAAATGTTTGTGATTTTTTTTCAATTTTTATTTCATCTTTATCTTCTCATTTTTCCACTTTAGTGTCGTTTTGTGCCTTATCTGCAGTAATAGGGCTTGCTGAATACCAGTTAGACTGTTATATGTTCCGGTACAATGCATTTCCTTAATAGAAAAAATGGTTCTAGAACAGAATAAGATGGAAAGATGGAATAGAATCTTCTGATAAAAGTAAAAAGCAGTTCAATAGGTTTCAACAAAACCAACAAATACCACACTTGTGAAATGAAACAATCATGTTACATAAAACTTGTGGATAGGGAAACAAAAACATTTCAAACCCTACAATAGACCACTGAAAGCTTCTTCCAAAATGCATATTCCAGGGATTTCTCCTTCTTTTCATCAGCCTCCTGATGTCCATTTTGGTGGTCAGACTTATAAATCTATGCTTTTTTAAACAGGTTGGGAGGAGGGTGGTTTATCTGGTTCCCCTTTACTCTCACACATGCTCCAAAAAGGATTCTGGCAGGCAGCTGCTGTCTACCTTGCCTTTTATAGGTAGGCACATACGCAGGTATTGGAGCATCAGCTAAGCAGAATCCGACGTTTCCCAGCTCTAAGTTTTATAGCGTTTATCGAAACAGAGATGCTGCTGCAATTGGTGAAAGTCTTGTGTTTCTCCAACTCCACCATTCTTTCATTGCCAATGCCACCAAAAAACATCCAGCTAACAGCATAAAGGACAAGATGGAAGGGGCGGCAGTTGGTAGGCATGAAAGACTTTGTGGAGAAGGCAACTTTGTCCAAGTCTCTGCTTAATAAAGTATGCCTGTACTTCCCATGACCAGGAAAGCACGTTTCCAATAGAAACCACCATAGCAATCATTTTACGGCTTTGGGTAAGGATGTTAATGAGGGACATTACTTTGCTTTTTTTGCAGCTGCATTCAATTCAGGCTTCTAGTTAGCTTGCAATTAACTCCAGTCCTGAAATCCTTTGGTCAAAAATGCTCTGGCCAAACCAGGTTATTTCCCCCATACCTACGTTTCCAATCTTGTAAGCACTTTCCTGTGCCTGCTCATCGCCTTCCTTACCTTACAGACTCGCCCAAGATGCTCCACCTAGCTCCACAGTTTACCTCCACGTTATGAGAAGAAGATTTCATCTTTGTTCACGTCATCCTCGGGAGAGCACACCAACAAATTCCTGTCAAGGACAAATCCAGGCTGAGACAACCAGTAAAAGTCGGGATCAGGATGCTGGGTAATAATGCGTTTAACAATTACTATTTACAAATCAGTTTTTGGGGGAGCTAGAAAAGTTCAATGAAGCTACATTTAAAAAAAAAGTAATACAAAACCACTTGTATTTGGTGGTATTATGAATCTCCTTTTCTTTAGTCACTTTTAAAAAAGTAAACTTTTAAAAGGGCATTTTCAGAAAAATCCTGCTGAAAGCAGCATTGGATAATTTTTCAAGCTTCAGGGCTGTAGAAGCTGGCAGGAATGAATTAGTCCATTGGCTAGAAGAGCTTCTGTGGTAGATGGATTTCCAAGCAAATAAACGGGTCTTAGAGGAAACCACACTTAAAACCACAACAAACTGAGGGCTGTTTTACTTTGGATATATCGGGAAGAAGATATTACTGATTTGGAAGTAATATAATGTTTTATGTGCATTTTCTATCCTACAGTTTGCATCAACACCTCCCAAGGTAAAGTGTGGAAAGCAATGAAAAAGTACCCAAACAAAGCTGCAGTGGGTTACTTTAGAAATTAAGCTTGGCATCACCGAATGTAGTCCGTCTTTGGCTTCTCATGGACCACAGAGGGCTTCATATTCCAGGAGCATGAAGCTTCAGATGTCCCCTGTGAGTGGAGAGTTTCGGTACTATAACTATGGCTTCAGATTGTATTTTATCCCTGCAGGTAAGGGGCAAATTACTGTATTTTTCTGATTTTCTCCTATTTTTTTATTTAGTAGTAGTATTACTTTATTCATTTATATCCTGCCTTTCTCCCAATAAACAGGACCCAAATAAGGTAATATATTTAAAAACAGCACAAATTAAAAACACAAAACATTAAACAAAAGCATAAGGTTTAAACAACTATTTAAAAACAGCAAAGCACAGCTTCTTTTATAAAAAGCTAAATATTTTAAAACATAAACATCATAAGCTTTTCAAAGCCTCCCAGTCCTTGTGAACTTAATAATGACTAGCAAACTTCCTTTTTTATACATATATAAAATAACAAGTTGTGGTGGTGCCTCCAAAGGTGAGCAAAATAAAGGAAGAAAATGAACACCAGTGAGCTAATGCAGGACTTTTCTTAACCATCACACTTTAAGAAAAGATGGCAGAAGATAAAAGCTGTGTCTGACTAGCAGCCAGTTTTCGTCTTATTCTTTTTGTTTTCCATAGCTTCTTGTATCATGCTTTTGATCTCCTTCTAGAAGGCAGAATAAAGGTTTCCGTCTAAAAACGGGAAGGAAATGGCAAAGAAACAGAGTTACCGGTTAAAAATGTAAAGAGCCAAATCACACCTCTCTTTTTCTTAATCCCAAGACTTATCATTTTATTTGGTGATTTATTCCTACAGCCCTGTACTTTGAGAAATGAGTAATTAGGATTCTAAGAAGAAACTGGTAGGCATCATAGGGAATGCCAGGTGAAGGTAGTTTTATTTTATAGTAAGGAAGTAATTCCTTGGTACATTGAGCCAATATGTCTCCAACTCTGACTGGGCATCTGAGTGGGTTTGGGTGCCAGTTACTTCCTCAACTCTATGTACAGATGTCAGAAAACGGAATCTGACACCTTTGCATGTATAATATGTCATGTTTTCTTTAGCACACAAGTATAGAAGGTGATCATTTTTCAATTGTCCCGATGTGATGCTATTATTTCGCAGGAACGCTGACTGTTGGTCATGGAGGTAGGAATGGAGAGTGGGAAAGAAGAGGGGCACGGCTTCCCAAGGTCAACCCAGAATACTCTCCACACAGCAAAACCTTTCTTTGGAAGAATAAACTGATGGCACCCAGACGCTGCTGGGCTCACCTGCTCTGCCTCTGAAATGTTGCAAAAGGCAAAGTCAAAAATGGAAAAGCAGACTTAAAGATCAGAGGAGGCAGGCAGAGCAAGTCTACAAATGGTTAGACTCTATCTTGAATACTGTGTCCAGTCTGGTAATCCCCAATTCAAGAAAGGACCTGGTCTAGCTGGGACAAGTTGAGAGGAGGCAACCAAAACGGTGAGAGGCCTGGAGTCACTGCCATGATAGACTAGGAGCTGGAGAGTTTAGCCTTTAGTCTGGCAGAAGAGAAGGTTAAGAGGGACACGACAGCCATATTTAAATATTTGAAGGCAATGCCATGTTGAGGAAATACAGGTTGTTTTCTGCTCCACAGACTGATACAAGGAGCAATGGGTTCAAGCTGAGGAAAGACTCCACCTACTAGGAAGCAACTTCCTGACAGTGGAATGCTGCACCTCCATGGCAGTGGTGGAGTCTCCTTCCTTGGAGGTTTTTAAGATAGGCTGGCTTATCTGTCGGGAGTGCTTTGAGGGTGTTCCTGCATGAGGGGGCTGCGGACTGGATGGCCCGTGTGGTCTCTTCCAACTCTACATTTTGATGATTTATTATTTATGAATCACACAGCTTGTCTTGTGTGTTGGAGTGGTCGAAGGTGTTGATTCAGTTTGGTTAGATGCAGGGGGGAGAAGCATGAGCGTGGTCTTTATCCAATAGAAATCTTGTTATCAGCAGGTCTAGGTGTGCAAATATATGAGTCACCAAAGAGTACACAGAATAGTCCAAAACAGTCACTCCAAGGTTGAGATAAAGCAGCACATGAGCACTACTGGGCAACCAGATATAAGACAGTTGTCAACACTAAGGTTGAGAGGCAACTGTCCCAAATATTTATGACAGTCTGTTTCAAGGCCACAGGTGTCTCATTAGTGCTGAATGGGCTAGCAATTTCATTTAATGGTGCTGAGCTCAATTTTGCCCATGCTCTCTTCAGCGTTGTAGCCATGCTTTGCTGGGGAACAGCAGCCTCCATTGCCTCAGCTCCCACCTCCATGGACGCAGACAAAGTCCTCTTGGAGGCTCCTTGGAAAGTCTGCCTCCTCTTCCTTACTCCTTTGGAGCCGCCAAGGGGTGAGTTACGACGACAAGGAGGAGGAGAAGAAAAAGAAGAGGAGGGAAGAAGAAGAGGAAAGGAGGTGGGGGAAAAAGAAGATGAAGAGGGAGGGCGAGGAGGGAGGGAGGAAGGGAAGAAAAAAGAAGAAGGGGAAAAGAAGAGGAAAGAAGATGAGGAGGAGGTGGAAAAGAGAAAAGTAAAAAGGGGTGAAGGAAGAGGAGAGTAAGAGGAGATGAAGAGGAGGAGGAGGATGGGGAAGGAGCATGGTAATAAGAAATCATGTTTGAACACACAAGAGCTACGGCAAGGCAGGAGCTGCACTTTACAGTGCGTAACACTACAATCATGGTCTGTGAGGTCCAGATGCAACTGATTGTGCCAAGAAACATAGTGGAGCGATGGACTCAACGCCAACTTGTAAACATTCCTATCGTTTTGATCAACAAGCGGAGGCAACACAGTTGCCCCAGCCGGCCCCTACAGGGAGAGGCACCTAGAGCAGATTTGGGAATGTTACAGTCCCTGCCCACCCTAGGCCCAGCCCCAAGTCACTAGGCTGAACGGGGCAGCTCAGCGGGCACGTTGTGTCGGCTAGATTAGCAAGATGAGAAAGCCCAGATGGCTTGCCCTGTTGCTCTTGTAGCAAAATCACTCGCAAGCCTCATGACCCTCGTGTTCCTAATTTTCCTCCACCCCTCTCGTTTTCCAGATGCTCGGATCGGACCTCGACCTCACTCAGCTCTGCGACTTTCCTTAGCAGTCTCTTGCTGCATTGACACATTCCTTGCTGCCTCCTCCTCCTCCCTCAGAAGAATCGCTGCCAACAAGGGAGGAGGCGAGAGACCTGCTGCAAGGAGGAGGAGGAGGCAGCAAGGAATGTCCGATGCAGCAACTACTAAGGAAACCACAGAGCTCAGTCAGGTCGAGGTCCAATCCAACAGTCTCGGAAAACAGAGGTCCGTCCAGAGGGGTCAAGGGCTCCAAACACCAGGGTCATGAGGCTTGCAAGTAATTTGCTACAAGCAACGGGCAAGCCATGCTGACAGACCTAAATAGCCACAAAGACAGGTGTCACTTGTCATTGCTTCCTTAATCTAGCCGACACAACGTCCCGCTGAGTGGCCCGTTTCAGCCTCCTTCATGACTGGGGGCTAAGGGCCTCAGGTGACTGTAATTGTTCCAAATCTCTGCTGGGTCCTTCTCCCTCTGGGGCCGGCTGGGGCAACTCTGCCTCCACTTGTCCATCAAACGATAGGAATGTTTACAAGTTGGTTTGGTCCATCACTGGCTCTGTTCTTGGCACAATCAGTTGCATCTCGACCTCAGAGCCATCGTCTATCACACTGAGGGCCATCAAGTCCAGCTCCCTGCCTCTTCCAACTGCCTAAGTCTGTGTGTTCAAACATGATGCCTTAATTACCCCATCATTCTCCTTCCCAACCTCCTCCTCCTCTTCCATCTCCTCTTCCTTCTTCCTCTTCCTTCACCCCTTTTTCTTTCTTTTTTCCACCTCCTCCTCATCTTCTTTTTCCTCTTTTCCTTTTTCTTTTTTTCCCTCTCTCCTCCTCGCCCTCCTCTTCATCTTCTTTTTCCCCCACCTCCTTTTCCTGCTCTTCTCTCTCCTTCTCTTCTCTTTTCTTCTCCTCCTCCTTGTCGTCGTAACTCACCCCTTGGCGGACTCAGAGGATAAGGAGAAGGAAGAGGAGGCAGACTTCCAAGGAGCCTGCGGCTTTCTCTGCGTCCATGGAGGTGGGAGCTGAGGCAATGGAGGCTGCTGTTCCCCAGCAAAGCATGGCTACAGACGCTGAAGAGAGGCATGGGGCAAAATTGAGCTCAGCACCATTAAAGTAATAAATGCTGACCCAATTAGCACTAATGAGACACCTGTGGCCTTGAAGGCGCTATTCATAGGATTGGGACAGTTGCCTCTCAACCTTAGTGTTGACAACTGTCTTATCTGGTTGCCCAGTAGTGCTCATGTCTCTGTTTTGTCTCAACCTTGGAGTGACTGTTTTGGACTATTGTGTACTCTTTCTGGTGACTCATATATCTGCACACCTGACCTGCTGATAACAATTTCTGGATTGGATAAAGACCACGCTCAAGGCTTCTCCCTGCATCTTGACCCAAACTGGATGGACAGCTCGACCACTCCAACACACCAACAAGCTGCTGTGGGCATTTCATAGAATCATAGAATCCATAGAAATGTAGAGTTGGAAGAGACCACACGGGCCATCCGGTCCAACCCCCTGCCATGCAGGAACACCCTCAAAGCACTCCCGACAGATGGCCATCCAGCCTCTGCTTAAAAACCTCCAAGGAAGGAGACTCCACCACACTCCATGGAGGTAGCATATTCCCACTGTCAGGAAGTTCTTCCTGAGGTACAGGTGGGGATCCTCCTTTCCTGGAGCTTGAACCCATTGCTCCTTGTCCTGGTCTCTGGAGCAGCAGAAAACAAGCCCTCTCCTTCCTCAACATGGCATCCCTTCAAATATTTAAATATGGCTATCATGTCCCCTCTTAACCTTCTCTTCTGCAGACTAAACAGACCCAGCTCCCTAAGTCTATCCTCATAGGGCATGGCTTCCAGGCCTCTCACCGTTTTGGTTGCCCTCCTCTGGACTTGCTCCAGCTTGACCAGGTCCTTCTTGAATTGGGGTGCCCAGAACTGGACACAGTATTCAAGATGAGGTCTAACCATTTGCTGACTTGCTCTCCTCCTCTCAGATCTTCATCTTCCTTTTCATTTTTGACTTTGCCTTTTGCAAAACATTCAGAGGCAGAGCAGGTCACCCAGCAGCGTCTGGTACATCAGTTTATTCTTCCAAAGAAAGGTTTTGCTGTGTGGAGAATTCCCATTCTGGGTCACCTTGGGAAGCCGTGCCCCTTCTCTTCTTTCCCCAGTTCTCCATTCCTGCCTCCATGACCAACAGTCAGCGTTCCTCCAAATAATGAATCACATCACATCGGGACAATTGCGTAAAAATGATCACCTTCTATACTTGTGCTAAAGAACATAACATATTATACATGCCGAAGGTCTCAGATTCCGTTTTCTGACATCTCTGTACATAGAGTTGAAGGAAGTAACTCGCACCCAAAACCCTGCAGATGCTGCCAGTCAGAGTTGGACAGTATTGAGCTAGATGGTACCAAGAGAATTACTTACTTACTATAAAATAGACCTGTTCACCTGGCATTCCTAATCACGCCTACCAGTTTCTTCTTAGAATCCTAATTACTCATTTCTGTTTAAAGTACAGGGCTGTAGGAATAAATCACCAAATAAAATGATAAGTCTTGGGATTAAGAAGAAAGAAGCAATTGGGGGATGAGTGTGATTTCAGCTCTTACATTTTTAACCGTAACTCTGTTTTCTTCCCATTTCCCTTCCCGTTTTTAGACGGAAACCTTTATTCTGCCTTGTCGGGGATCAAAAGCATGATCCAGAGAAGCTATGGAAACAAAAAAGGGATTAAGACGGAGGACAGCTGGCTAGCTAGTAAGAAACACACTTTATCTTCTGCCCAATCCTTTCTTAAAGTGTCATGGTTAAGAAAAAACCCTCGTATTCACTGTGTTCATTTTCTTTCCTTATTTGCCTCTCCACCTTTCAAACATCTACAGCCACAACTTGTTCTTTTTATATATGTATAAAAGGAAGTTTCTAGTCATTATTAAGTTCACAAGGACTAGAAACTTTCTTTAAAAGTTAGTAGTGTTTACTGTTTGAATATTTAGCTTTATAAAAGAAGCTATGTGCTTTGTCTTTTTAAATAGTTGTTTAAATCTTATGCTTTTGTTAATGTTTTGTGTTTTTAATTTTGCTGTTTTAAACAGATCACCCACTTGGGTCCTGTTATTGGGAGAAAGGCAGGATATAAATGAATAAAGTAATACTACTACTAATAAAAGAGAATTGAGAAAATCAGAAATACAGTAATTTCCCCTTACCTGCAGGGATACGGTCCAAAATTCTTGGTGCATGCTGAAGTGAGAGCCTAGAGCACCGAGTCTCCAGTTTCACAGGGGACTATGGAAGGCTTCATGTTATCGGATATTATGAAGCCCCTCTGTGGTCCATGAGAAGCCAAAAAGGACTACATTCGGTGATGCCAGAGCCATTTTCTAAGAAACTGGATGGCTTTTCTTGGTACTTTTTCATTGCTTTAGGGCAGCTTTACCTTGGGAGGTGTTGATCTAAAACTGTAGGATTAATGAGAGAATGGCATAAAACATTATCCTCTTTTCCAATGAGTCAGTGTCTTCTCCCGATATATCCAAAGTAACAGCCTCAGTTTGTTGTGGTTTTAAGTGTGGTTTCCTCTAAGACCCGTTTATTTGTCTTTTTGGGAAATCCATGCTATCCACAGAACTTTCTTCTAGCCCTTTAAATGAGCTGATTTCATTCCTGCCAGCTTCTCACCCTGAAGCTTGAAAAATTCCTGCAAATGTGCCTTCACACATTTCTAAAATGCCCTTTAAAAGTTACTTTTTGAAAGTAACTAAAGAAAGGACTCATCATTCCACCGATCAAGTGGTTTTGTATTACTTTTTTTTTTAAATGTAGCTTCATTGAACTTTTGTCACTCCCCCAAAACTGATTTGTCGTAGTTAATTGTTAACGCATTATTCCCACATCCTGATACGACTTTACTGGTTGTCTCACCTGGATTTGTCTCCTGCCTTAAGAAGCGGAATTTGTTGGTGCTGCTCTGCTGCCCTAGGACTACGTGAACAAAGATGAAATCTTTTTCTTCTACAATGACGTCAATGAGACTGCTGGACTGGACGAAGAGCCGTACAAAGCTTATCTTGGGCGAGTCTGTAAGGTAAGGAAGGCGATCACAGCACAGGAAAGTGCTTTTCTACGAGTGGAAACGTAGTATGGGGGGAAATAACCTGGTTTGGCCAGAGCATTTTTAATAAAGGATTTCAGGATGGAGTTATTGCAAGCTAGCTAGAAGCCTGAATTGAGATGCAGCTGCAAAAAAAGCAAATGTGATGCTAAGGTCCCATTAACATCCCTACCCGAAAAATCTCAGACCGTAAAATGATTCCTATAACATCCTTTCTATTGGAAACATGCTTTCCTGGTCATGGGAAGTACAGCAGGTCTCATTAACAAAGACTTGGACAAAGAAGCTCCTTCTCACAAAGTCTTTCATGCCTACCCAATCCCCACCCTTTCCATCTTGTCTTCTGTCTAGCTGGATGTTTTTTGGTGGCATTGGCAATGAAAGAATGGTGGAGGAAGGATGGAGAAACACAGACTTTCACCAATTGCAGCAGCATCTCTGCGATAAACGCTATAAAACTTGAGCTGGGAAACGGTCGGATTCTGCTTTAGCTGATGCTCCGGTAGCCGTATGTGCCTACCTATAAAAGGCAAGGTAGACAGCAGCTGCCTCCAGAATCCCTTTTGGAGCATGTGTGAACAGAACAAGAGAGAGTAAAGGGGAACCAGATAAACCAGCCTCGCTAGCTACCCCAACCTGTTTAAAAAGCATAGATTTATAAGTCTGACCACCAAAATGGACATCAGGAGGCTGATGAAAGAAGGAGAAATCCCTGGATGCATTTTGGAAGAAGCTTTCAGGTGGTCTCTGTAGGGTTTGAAATGTTTTTGTTTCCCTATGCAAGGTTTATGTAACATGATTGTTTCATTTCACAAGTGTATATTGTTGGTTTTGTTGAAACCTATTGAACTGCTTTTCTTTTTTGCAGTATAGGAACCTATCCCCATTCTTCCCATGTTATTTCTGCTTCTAGAACCATTTTTTTATTAAGGAAATAGTACCCCAACGTATAACATTATTAACTGAGTTATACAGCAAGCCCTCTACTTTTGCAGGAGTTAAGGGCGCAAAACGAGCACTAAAGTGGAAAAATGAGAATAAAGATGAAATAAAAATTGAAAAAAATCACAAACATTATATAGAAAACTTCTCAGGAATCTCTTAGGTCCTCCAGCGTGATTCTGTGGTCAGCTCCTGGCAGAATTGGACCATAGAGTCACAGCAATACTAAACTGAACGAAGCAGACTAACATAAAAAAAACCAATATTGCTAAAGCTTTTTCTTTTAGCTGTGTTCTCTTGCTTACTCTTCTCCTCAGTAGTCTTCCTACATTTGCTTAGTCTTTCTCTCCCTTGCCTCTCCCCCTCAACTGTTCGGAGTTCAGGGGAAGAAAGAGAGGAAGAAAGTTTGAGTGAGGACGCCCAGAAGAGAAGGGGAACCACCAGCACAACTGGCAACTTTCTCCCCCTGTCACGCTTCCCCTGCTCATGATGGGAGCAAAGGCAGACATCTGTGGAGGGGGAATTGTGAGAGCAGCTAGGGGAGGGGAAATCCCCTCTGCATTGCTGCAGCCACACAGCACCACTGCCAAGCCCACACCAGGCCAGGGGATGTCAAGGCACTCTGGAACAACAGGATACATAGAAAAGGAGTGAGTAGCAAGGGGATCCCACCCCAACCTGGGGAGAGAACCATTCCTAACCTGGCAGTTTGGATCAGGGCTGTAACACACGACCACAATCACTGCACTGGCTATGGCAGTGCTGCAGAAAGACACTACAGACTCCTGGAGGGTGGATAGAAGGAAGGCACTCTGTCCCTCTCCCCTCTGCCTCTGTCTTGGCCACATGGTTAGCAGTAGGGACGGGCACCGCTATATGACAGAGAAGAGAAGGCCTCAGCATCCAACTCCAGTGCAGTCTTTCATGAGCGGCACTCTCTAAAAGCTCAGAAAGCACAATCAGGATCCCTCTGGGAGTAGGCAAAGCACTGTCTGCTCACTCTTCTGAGGAGGAACATGACAATGAGACTTCTTATATGGTCTCCTCTGAGGCAGAAGTGGAAGAGAGGGGAAAGGAATTGGCTTCCACTCTGCACACCTTTTTCACTTACAGGATTTCTTAAGGAAAAGGGAACCCTTGACCTCACATTCCGCTGTGATAGAATTTACTCCCCCTACCCCAGAACACAGACTTCCTTTGGGTGGGCAAGGACCTTTTCCCTGCTGCAGCTCTACAATACTGGAAAAACCCTTCCATGCTGAACTAGCAATACGTAACTGAACCAAGCAACACAGCAC
>CAOKZL010005518.1:0-11264 GCA_948472985.1 Iguana delicatissima | reverse complement strand
CTGTATGTGCTGTGGCTACACAAGAAGGGACTGTTCTTTTGAGCCACGACACACTGTGTGTAATGGTGCAGTGGCAATGTCCCACAAATACTACCCAGTTCATCTCCTCACCGGCGCGCAGCGCATGCAAGTTTCTGGTTAAAGAGGCTTGCTGGTTGTTTGTAAGGTGTACTTTGAAGCCTTGTAATGTCTTTCTTGACTGTGCTATTTGCAAGCAAGCTAAATCTAAACAACTCCCAGCACCTCGGTTTCATGTACAACTGCCCATTTCAGTTGGTACACTGTGATATTGTGGGTCCTATGAAACCTTCCCTAGGGGGAGCTAGATATTTCGTCATTCTCGTAGACCATTTTAGCAGGTTCATTTTCTGCTATTTTGTTGAACAAAAAAGTCTGATGCTGTTAAGTTCTCAAGAACAGGTGTTCCTTGGTTGAAAAGGCAATTTGGTTATTCCCTGCAAATCCAACAGAGGAATGGAATTCCTGTCGGAGAACTTGACAAATGGATCAAAAAACAGGGTATAGTGCACAGGCGCACTGTCGGTTATTCCCATGAGCGGCCTGAGTGCAATGCAGGAGTTCTGGAATACTCGAATGCATAGTTTGCTGCTTGATGAGATCTGCCTTCTGAAGTTTTTGGGCCAGGCAATTCTGCCTGTTACATAGGACAACAGGCTGTGGAGTTTGTGGTTAATATCACTCCCTATGAGTGTTTGTTTTGGGTAAACAACCTTCCATTGCACATCTGAGAAGCTTTGGGAGTTTTGGCTTGGGTGCACATCCCCAAGGGGCAAAGAAGGAAGGGGGGAGCTGGAGGTCAGACAACTGCGTTCTGTTGGCTATGAGCCCAACTGCAAGGGTATCGTTTTTACTCTGGTGGGGATTCTGTGTGGTGAGGAGGAATGCCTCTTTTGAGGAACACGCTAATTGGTCGCGTGTTCAGGCAGCGTCTGAAGTTTTTCTCCCTGTGGCTGGTCTGCCAGCTTCTCAGCCACTGCAGCCTTCAGTCTCTGCTCCACTCCCAGCCTCCGCTCCCAGTTCCTCAAGGGTTGAAACAGAAGAGGAGAGAGGTGCGTGGAGGAGAAGAGCTGTAAGTGATGTGCCAAGGTCTTGCACAGGGGAGAGAGAACGCGAGGGCTCAGTGAAAAGGTCTCGCAGTGCTGAGGACAGGGACGAACCCTTCCAGGATCGTCCCATCCCCAGACGGTCTCAAGAAAATCGAAGGCATTTCCACTAAACGTTTTTCCCCTGAGTTTGGTTCGTGTGTGCGCTGTAAACTGTGAGCCTCAGTGCTTTGGTGTGGATGTTGCTGAAAATGCCTGAGCAACAGGCCTGGTGGGATGATGACTAAATGGATTCCATTATTCAGCATGATGTGTATTCTCTTTGGAATTTGCCCAAGGGCTGTGAAGCCAACGCACACAAATGGAAGTCTGACCAAGTTGAAACCCTACTGCTGATGGCATGCCAAATATAAACGGCGTTGCAGTGTATTTGGCGGGCTCTTGAAGAAATCTTTGCCTTGCTGATCCCTGTGTATATGTTCGCAGGGAAAAGCAGGTTTGGAAATTCTCCTTGCACTGCAGGTGGGTATGATCTATACTTGGTCAGTGCTTACACAAAAACAAGTGCAAGTGTTTGAGAAAGAGCTGCAAAAGGTTTCAGGTGAAAACCTGGATACTCAGTACAGAGCTTTCTTGGAATTGAAGTACAGAGAACTAAAGGTATTCTGCTGTGCCAGAAACAAAAGATTGTAAAATTGTTAGAATTGTGTCAAAATGTCTGAAACTCCAATGGTGTGAGGTTTTTTGAAAAATACCTGTGAGGAATTATTTCCTGATATAGGCACCTATATCAGTCTGTCATTGGGAAATTTTTGTACTTAGCTGGTACTAGCCGGCCTGATATTGCTTTAAGTGTCAACATTCTGGCAGAGCATGGTGTGTAAGCCAACCCAGCATCATTGGCAGGGTGTGAAAGTGTCCAGGTAGGCTTCCCTTGATTATTGCCTAAGCATTTGTCCTGATCAGATGCCAAACCTTGTCTGTTCATCAGACAGTGATTTCGCTGAGGATACTGTGGACTCGCAAAAGCACAACTGGTTTGTCAAGGGCAGTGGTGTAGCAATGCACTGCAAGGCTAAAAATACTGTCTTGCTTTATCAACTGCAGAGGCAGAGTTTGCTGAGCCTACTGTGTCTTGTACTCAGCTCGGTTTGGTTCTTGGCTACAAGACCTGCATGTGTCTGTGCCATTACCAATACAAATATGTTGTGATTCACAAGCCTGCATTCAAATCTGGCAGTGTCTGACGGCTAGTCTTTGCATCAAAACACATTGACATCTAATTTCACAATGTGAAGCAACACGCCAAGAATAAGTGTCCCTTACCTATGTGTCTTCAGAGGTACGTGGCTGATGTGTTTACCAAGCCACTTCCTGCTAAATCCATGGTCAGCACGTTAGCAAACTGGGGTTGATGGAAAACGCAAAGCAAGGTAGCTGGAAAATATTTCGCAAGGAGTAGGGGAGTGTCACAGGTTGAGAAGCATGATGGAACCTGTTGTTACTCCTGGCTTCATATTTTCCCACCACTAGAGGGCTAGAAACCAAAACGGCTGTGTTGTTTAGTCTCAGCTTTCTGTGAAAATTGCTTTCCCATGTGAAACCTAAAATCATTTTCAAGGTCTTCTGCTGCTGTAGCCGTAGCATTGTTACGGGTCAAGGGAACGCCTTGTTATTGAATATGTATACTTAAAAACACGGCTTTGAACAGGTGGTGCCTTTTTGTCCCTTTCCTTTCTGCTCTGGACGAGGAGATGGCTTGCTGTTGTGGAACTAATACCCTGGCGGGTTTTTCGTCTCCATGTTAGTGTTAACAGCTGTTGCAAATAAATCTGGAATTTGTGATATGGGAGAAACACTTTCATTTCAGTCGATTTTTTTTTTTTTAAAGTACCAATTACCATAGCAAATTTCTTCATATAACAATAAATTTGAGATATAAAACATTTGAATGCTGGGGAAAGAGAAGGAAAACAGAGCTTCTTATACCAATTTTTGAGAACCCAAAGCCCATGGTGGCCTGTATGAGCAGTCCCTTTGATTTCACAGAGAGTGAGAATTAAATAATTACTGTGAGTTCTGTGCATGATATTCTAATGGGATGCCAGCAGTATTAAAACTGCAAACAATTGATATAAATATTGAACTCTGATTTCTTGTGATGACTCACTATACTCAACCACAAATGAATATACAAACAAATTGTAATATACAAACAAATTCTTGATGAAGGTGGAGTAAAATAAGCAGAGGTGACACAGCATTCATAAGTCTCAGAATTTATTATTCATTTCATACAATATTCTGGTCCATTTAGCTAGAATATTTCTTCCTTCTCTTTTGTATTTTCCTTCCTTCCTTCCTTATTCAAGATTATTCAAGGCATTAATTCATCACTTCAAACCACCTAGGTCTTTAAGGCAATTCACAACTCAATAAAAACAGTTTAAAAACATGAAATAATTTAATTAAACAATAATTAAAAACAATAAGTATACAATATAGTAAACAATATTGTTTGGCATATTCGTTTTATTCTGCAAGCATAAATGAGTGCTTTTCGGTCTTATTGGAAATAATTTTATGTTGTGTTTTTTATTCGTCTGAGAGGAATATGAATAGTTCTCTGTACCATCTTTCTATTGATCCATCTACATACCTATCATCATCAGCTATGAGATACCCATCACCTACCCCCCTCTCCTATATATGTCTTATTTTCTGTCCTCCTTCTGTTTCTCCCTCTTCTCCCCCCAGTACATATGAAAGGACAGCATGTCAAGCATGTGTAAGTCTACAGAACTTTAATTAAGGAGATCTTGACTCTATAAAGGAAGAAGTATGGTCAATTAAAACCCAATTTCAAATCTGATCTCTGGTACAGATTATTTCACAAGTGCATAAAAACAACAAAATTATCTCGGATATTTGAGGAACACATCTGGTGCTATGTGTGTAGAACTTCTGTGTGGCATATCTCCTAACAAGCTGTTCTTTCAGCTGTGGTAGATTATAACTCTACCATCATCTGATGGGTAGGACTCATCACTAAGTTTTCTAGGGATCTATCTGAGTTGTAATTTAATATAGTACTGGATACAGTTGAAAGGGTGCCTTAATGTGATCACTCTTCTTTATTTAAGACATATCTTCTGTATCATTTATTAAACTGTTGGGGCTGTATAAAAAATATGTATAAAATGTGAGCTGGATTGGATTTCTTGATCCCTTCCCATGTAACCATGATTCCTTCCTCACGGTATACATGTGCTGTGTAGATAATACCAACAGGAAGAAATGAAAATGCCATTTTGCACTGGTCTATACTTTTTTGTCTCTGATCTTTGCTTGGGAAGATGATAGGTTGTGTGTCTTTATTCGTGTTAGGAATAAGAGAACAGTGCTGACAAATAAGTCACTTGCAACTTTGAATGTGGCTGTGGTGTGTACACTATACCTTGTTAAATCTAAATTAGCTATTAATTTTCAAGAACAAGGTTACTAAGTCACTGTTGATAGCTCCCTAAAGGTCATCAGCTTGCTGTGTCCAAAAGTGAAAATGAGAGGCAGGTTAGAATGAGGTAGAAAATGCCAGTTCTCATCAAAGATACAATGCTGTTTTTAACAAAAATCAGTTGTGGTGCCATTCCTTGCATACTGTGAAATGTGTGTAATCCGACAGTATAACTACGTGAATAAACAAAGAGTGCAGAAAAATTGTTCTCAGTCCTATTTGTCACAGTAGGAACCAGCCCTTCAACACTCTTAGGCCACATGGCTTCCTTTAGAAAACACACTGTCCAGTCTAGGGATGCAATGTTTCACTTTCCTCCTGCATTCATATTCTTTCGTCAAACTTCAAATTATTTCTATTATAAATATGAATTTATGAAAAAAATTGAATTAAATTGTTGCCCATGCCCCAACTAAATGTATTCATTTTTCAAAGCATTATCTATACAAAAGTTTAAAAAGAATTTGAGTAACAGTACAATTAAAAGCAAGCAACAATATACATACATACATACAACTCAAAATTACATAAATTTTCAACAGAAAGCTTATCTGAATAATAAAAAAAAAGGCTTCTAGCCTACCAGGAAGAAAAAATAGAGAGGGAGGACAACCAAATCTCTCACAAAAGAGACTCTAATCTACAGGAGCAGCTACTGAGAAGGCTGTCTTCCACATCTTCCAACATATTTTGTGTGGGGTGGTGGGACCAAGAGAAAGCCTTCCCTGGCAAGATTTTAAAGTTGGGCAGACTCAGGCCTTTTCTGCAGCTTACCTGATTCTGGCGTGGGCATGTGCCTGGGATCACATGGAGACCTCTTGAGAGAGGCACTGTGTTTCCCTCTGTTTCTTCTCTGCAAGCACTCCCTGCTGGCCAGCAGGAAGCGTGCAGGGGTCTGCCTCTTCCTTCTGCAGTGCAGCCAGGTACTTTCCCAGGCTGCACTGGAGGGAAGCATGAGGGGCCATGTCTCTGCAGGTCTACACTCAAGGTAAGTGTGTGTGGGGCCCTGGGAGGCATGATTGCGCATCATTTTGGCAAGAAGCTGAAAATTATATATTGCACACAATTGGCATATCTGTGGCCCCAGCAGCATCACGGCAATTGTGAGGATGTCGTGCTAACTTGGTTCTTTGGATCAATCGCAATGTCCGGAGGCCCTTTTGCATGAGAATGGGACGGCCAAAAGGGCCCCCACATGGAGGGAGATGGTATTTCAGACAGTGTGGACCATCATAGAGGGCTGTCACAGCCAGGACTTCCAATCTGCTGAGAAATACTGGTAGCCAGTGCAAGCTGTTTTGATGGGATGGTGGTGGTATATGTTTCCTATAACCATCCCTGCATTTGGACCTGCTGAAAGTTTCTGAACAGTTTCCAAAGGGATATCCAAACAGATGTGTTACAGTAATCCAATCTACAATATTATTTCAGGGATCCCGTCACCATGGCCAGATCGCACATTAAGGCAATCAGTAAAAGCCAGCATACTCATTTTAACTGTGCAAACACATTCCTGGTCATACAGGCTCTAAATTCAGGAGTACACCCAAGCTGTGAATCTGAGATTTCTTTCTTTGCTGGGCTCTCTGTGCCTCATTCAGGGGAATCTTCACGCATTTGCATTTTTCAGAAAGTTCCAGATCCAGCAGCTTGGCAGAAACCCCCTCCCCCATCCAGACTGAGCATGCTCAGTCCTGCCCATGCCTACGGTCTCTCCTCAGTTTCTTTTCACTTCCTGCTTTACTGTTAGCAGCTCCAAGGCTTCCTCGCTGAGCAGTTTCTTTTCACCTTGGGCTTTTTCTTCATCTTTCATCGCTTTTTATCTTTTCACAATAAAAAAAACTAAGGATCTTTCCCCCTTCTTATGTCATCTTTGTTTAAAAAGTTGTGCATGTCTTGCGGCCATAACAGGTTCCCCTTTCGGGATGCTCACCCTGCTTGTTCTGCCTCGGGCAGGGCCATAACATTAGGGCTGCTCTTTTTGTAAAAAGACTTCACGTCACAGACTCTTAAGAATAGAGCTATCGGTTTGAAATCCTATTGTTGGAACAGGCTGTTTGACATCAGGAGTAGGCTCTGCTGCTCTGTCCACAGTGGCACGGCGCCTTTCCTACAGCACCCCTCACTCGGCCCCCAAGTCATTGGTAGTGTCCATCTTCAGATTGACAGCCTTGGTACCAGTACTCATGGCAGCCTCATCAACCTTGCTGCCGATTTCGTCTCGTCCCCACATTGAAGCTCTCCAAGATGCCTACTGTTCAAGCCACTGGAGATGCCACCTCGCAATAAGTCGGCAATACCTTCTTACCTTGGCAGAGCATAATGTGGCGCTTGTTTTCCATTATTCTGTTTCCTACAACAAGAAAAAGAAGAGGAGAAAGGAGAAGCACTGCTCTCCTTCTCGTGTCCGTCGGGCTACTCGACCTGCCTCCTTGGTCCCTTACCAACTCCTCCACCAATGCAGCCTGCGATGTCGCATTTGAGGGCTGCCGCCTTTTGTGGTACAGGACGCTACTCAGCTCCCGGTACTGTCGGCTCCAGTGGCCGCCGGGCTCGGTTTCCAACTTGGACGCATCAACTGTTGTGGACGGCTTCCTTGCCTGTCAACTACGGCTGCTGCAAACTTCGTATGGCTCCAACTCTCTCCTGGCCATCCCGAGTTCATGTTCATCTGCTTTATCCTCTCAGGCTGTTTCCTCAGACTCACCACAGCTTAGTGTGGTTCGCTTTTCTGGGAAGTGAATGGGGGCACATCTTTACTTCATCAGGATGGCACCGGCACTGCACAGCTATGAGCCTTCGTTGGCGAGAGCTGCATTTGTCTTTTCCTTGGCCTCCTATATCGCCAGGTATCTGGCCACAAACATCTTTGGAGAGAGCAGCCCCGGCCCCCACCACTTATTTGTTGGCCACCCATGATCGGCACCATCCCAATGTTTGTCGTTGGCTTCCTCACCGCCCTTCGATGTTGGTTGCTTTTCCCATCGCGGTCCCCTTCAGGATCTCTTAGTGACGGTGTTACCCTTAGATCGCCATTTCTAATTCCTTTTCTCGGTCCCAATTGGCCTATTACTGCCACCTTGGGTCTCGCCACCAGTCACAAGACCCATCACCTCATCATCAGGCGCTTCACCTCTTTTCGGGTGACAGCCTGGGTGTCACAGCCTCCGCCAGATGCTGCCATCTGCATCAGTCTGCCAACATCTCTGTCAGTTTTGTTGTCGACAGTACTGTCGACCCACCCCAGCTGGATGGCCCATTCGTTGGCATCCACTTTGATAATGATTTCGCATCCCGGCCCTCGGTACCATACAATCTCGATTTTCGTCACCATCCTCGATGGTTCTGCTGGGCTTCTGCTTTATCTTCTGTTCTTTCTGCAACGGGACTAACCCCACATCGTCGTTCTCAATCCCTTTGCTCATCATCTCCTTCTTTTGGTTTTCTACGAATTCCCATGGTGATTCTACAGATTCCAAAGCACAATCTCACACTCCACCGCCTCTAGCACTTTGGAGAGTGGATTTCCTGATCTTGTTCTGAGGATGTCAATCAGTTCTCGGTATATTAGTCACATGGCCACTGCCTTGGTCCACATCTCTGGACCTGCTCCTACTGTACACAATCCTGGTTTCACCTCATGCCACAGTGCTCTGCGGCTCCCATCCCAACCCATCCTGCAGGAGGTTTTGAAGTACCCTCGGGCTACTGGCTGAGCTTCAAACCAACCCCCTCACCACCTACATTCTCTACTGCTCCCAGAAGAAAGACGTCTATTTCCTCTTCAATCATATTCCAATTCAGTCTGCTGTTGAGTTATCCCAAACTAAAGGACAAAGGGCCTACATCAGCCCACCGGATAGCTAGGGGCTGCCGTTTACTTTGGCCGTCCCTTATTCCGCCTCCATTGATCACCCAGGATCTTCAATACTCAAGCTACCTGGCAGCCCATCCAACACAACATCTGGGATAGATTCTTTACCTTCCTCTCCCACCTGCCGGACACACAGAGCCACTGCTGTTCAATATTTTAATGAAGTCCTGTGGCCCTTTCAATCAAACAGATTTTGTCCTCTTCTCCACATGCTGTTGAGGGTGCTGTACATACTCATGGTTGGTTCAGTTGCTTTTGCCATTTCGCTTGGCTCTGGGTCCACCAATTAAATTCTAACATAGTCCAAAGCATGTTGAACACCTGCCTTTTGATGGCAAAGGGCTGTTCCATGCTACTACAGATGAGGTGATGGACCAACTCTGTGAAAGCTCTCTTGTCTCACAGTCAAAAATACTGACCTTCACACCTCAGTCAGCCTAGAAGGCCACCTTCATCACATTCTTCCTTGAGGCACCCTTCCTACTCTTACAGGTAACACTCTCCCTGCCTGCCATCTCTGCACTCTTCCTTACTGGGCCTCTTCCTGCCTTTCCTTTAGATGCTGCCAACTGTCTTCCAAGCAAATTCCTCAACTGCCAAATTTGTTATTTTTGACTCCTGTTGCGGGTAACCGCTTCTGCCCTTCACCTAACTGCCTGGCCAAAACCAAGACTGGCCCGCGACCTCAACATCTGGCAGGACATCAGCTTCACTTATGGGTTTTGACCATGTTTGTCTTGGTCACGCTGATTCGGTTTTGAAGTACTCCTCCTCGGTCAGTTTTCTCGAAGAGGTAGAGACCCTCCTTCTCAAGGGGCCATAGCGATTTCTACCCTCAGGACCCACGGGCTTCTTCTCCCGTCTTCATGGGACTCATATTACATGGCACGCCATCTGGAGTCCCAGGCGCTGGCACGGTTCGTGTCCATCGAGGACACCTACTTCCACATTTCCATTTGCCCCCAGCACAGGAGGCACCTCGCTTTGTGATCGACGGCATTCTGCTACCAATACAAGGTTCTTCCCTTTGGCCTCTCCACCACCCTCTGGGTCAACCTCAGCTCCTGTGGGCTCTTACCTCCCATGAAAATAGGTTCTGGTCTACCTATTTGCATGATGCTGCTGGTCCTGCAAACAAAAAGCTATATCAGGTATATCCACACTGCCTTTCCTCCCTTTCCAATCTCGACTCAGAGTGGACCCCAAGAAATCCCACCTCAAGCCCTACACGTCCCCTAGATTTCTATTTGGGGAAAGGACCTCCACTTCTACTCCAGCCCCAGGCTTCTTACCTCTGAGGATAGACTACTCTGCCGAGGACAGCTGTTGGCTGCTGTCCTGTGTATTATTGCTTTGACTAACATTCAACAGCTCCTAGGCCACACGGCCTGCAACGACCGCAGTTACCTATCTCTCCCACCTTCGTGCTCGCTCCTTCTCCAGCACTGGTTTCTCTGACGTCTTGACCCTCCTCGATGATTAATGTTGTGTCGTCGTATTGCCTCTGTCCGGATGCGGGTCTGACTTCGTTCGTGGCTTGTCTCCAGCTATCTCATCCGCTTTGGAGCCTGCGGCCACCATCACGACCAACGCGTCTCTTCCTGGAGCAGCTCACTGTCATGGCTGTGCAGTCCAAAGCCACTGGGCCGGCCTGGAGCTGCATCTTCATATCAACGTGTTGGTGTACTGGTGATTTTCAAAGTGTGTCGGCTTTCGAAACCTCGGTTGTCGAGGGACTGTCCAGATCCTATCAGAGGTACCGGACAGCTGTCATTACGTGAATCGGCAAGGAGGCACTCACCTCCACTCTGCTCCATCTGGCTCTATGTGCTCTGGGACTGGTGCATTCCATGTAGCACACCTCATTGCGGTCCACTTAGGGGGCGGGATATGTGCCACAGTAGACATGCTGCAGCAGGGACACAGCATATCATTGTGAATGATCCCTTTCTGATGCCACCTTTCGGTGGATAAGTATCACCTATCCAACCATCAATTTCTTGATCAATCGCAACACAATCTATTGCCCGAGAACCGGGGCCCAGGCCGGCTCTCGGGCAATAAGCAGGCACCTCCCGTCGCTATTTATTGAGAAGAGATTGATGGTTGGAGTGCCCCATCGGAATACTATCCGCCGAAAGGTGGCATCAGAAAGGGATCATTCACGATGATATGCTGTGTCCCTGCTCAGGATGTCTGCTGTCACATTGTCCCGCCCCGTGAGGTGGACCGCAATGGGGTGTATCTGTAGTGGAATGCACCAGTCCCAGACACATAGAGCCAGATGGAGCAGAGTGGAGGAGTGAGTGCCTCCTTGCCGATTCACGTAATAGACAGCTGTCATATTGTCTGATAGGATCTGGACAGTCCCTCCGACAACGAGGTTTCGAAAAGCCCGAAGCACTTTGAAAATCACCAGTAGCACCAACACGTTGATATGAAGATGCAGCTCCAGGCCGGCCCAGTGGCCTTGGACTGCACAGCCATGACAGTGAGCTCCCCTGCCCAGGAGAGACGCGTTGGTCGTGATAGTGAAAGTCAGACAGGGCTCCCAAAACGGCATCCCCGATAAGAGATGGCTTGGAGACAGCCACGAACGAAGTGAGACCCCGCATCGGACAAGGCATTCAAAGAACACGACGTTAATCATCAAAGAGAGGGTCGAACATTGAAGCAGAAAGGAGTGCTGGAGAGGACGAGCACGAAGGTGGGAGGAATAGGTGACTGCCGTCGTTGCAGCCATGTAGCCTAGGAGCTGTTGAATGTTGCAGGTGGAAACGGATGGATTGCCGGCACAGGACAGCAGCCGCAG
>CAOKZL010005517.1:0-16922 GCA_948472985.1 Iguana delicatissima | reverse complement strand
AACAAGGGAAAACAACAACAACACCACAAAGAAAATATAACTTTCCTATGGTACATTGTTATTTAAAAAGGGGGGGGGAAGAAGCAGAAAAAGAAAAGAAAAGAAATGCGTCTTTCCCTCTTCTTTTGATTTTGGGTGTATTTCACATATGCCATCCATACAATTTAATATAACTCTGTAAACTGTGTTCTGGATGTCACTTCAATTTATCTCACATATGCCTCCCAAACATTTTCTGGCAGCCATTGATATTGTGAGTTTAACTGGTTGCTCTGAGACAAAGCAGCCACTCATATGAGGTCTAAACAGCTGGATCTCCCAGCTCCTTCAGCAGTACTTTTTCCTGAGATAGAAAGAAGTTCTCTGGAGAAATTAAATGCAGTTGGAATAATCAGATTTGAGATCCTATGTCTGTAACTCCCCAAACTGTATTGTCTAGTCCCTGTAACTTTCCCCCCTATTCCCCAATCCAATCTGTATTCAGAGTTATGAACATAGGGAGGTTGTGTTTCTGAGGGAACACACTGCCCTCCTCCTTGCTGCTAGCCCTCGCCTCCATAGCAACCAACCGATTCAAGACAGACACAGTTGACTGAGGACCAGGAGCAATCTGGTTGAGAATTCTAAAGGCCTCTCCCTAAACTGCAAACCCCAGGATTCCATATAATCTTCTCAGGCAGCCAATCATACGAGATCTTCCCCTGACACAGAAAGACTCACTTTGACTTTAATATATTAGACTTATATTTCTATTACATTATTTCTATTTGTTGTTGCATTCTTTGGATGTAATATATGTTGCCTTATTATTTCTATGTTAAAATGTTTATGTAGAGATATTTTCTAATAAAAAGATAAATTTACTCAATGCAGTGGTTCCCAAAGCTTGAGCCAGACAGGCCCAGCAAGACAGCTGCTAGTCAGGTAGAGAGAGTCTCCAGAGAATCTTGTCTTGGCTGGGAGGGGGAGAGGGAGAGACCAAAGCACCGGTGGAGCTGGGGTTTCCCTGACAGGGATTGCTGAAAATCTGAGCCCAACCACGGCAACTCCTCTTTTAGCTGACGTCTTTCAGAAGATGCTGCTACTGCTGCATCCACAGCCCTTTTAGTGATGATAGGGATGTGGAAATTTCTGGGTTTCAATAACATTGCCTTTCTCTGAATCCCACCTGCATTTTCTTCCCACCCTTGTTTTGTAATCAGGTGCAAGACGCTGTGTTTTCATCCTGCAGTGAAAGTTGTTCACATTTTTGCATATTTTCCATCATTTACTCAATAAAGAATTCTTCCAAAGAAGTGTGAGTTCTTATGATTAGCTCCTTGGGTTTTGCCAGCTGTTGTCACCTCCACATCTACTCTTGTGCCAAGACATAGAGACCGGACACCATGCTGTGGGTTAAAAGCATTGGCCACAACTTTAATGCAATTATAGAGTTCAGTAATTAACTAAATCTACATAAACCAACATACTCATACTTCATTAGCTAAATTTACATACATAAGCATATTCCTCAGTGAGTAATCAAGTATATCCCAGTGAGGCGGGGGGGAACCAGGGACTGAGGGTTTCTGGAAACAGGAAATGCCCAGGCAGAGCGTGTAGCCAGGGATCTTGGAACATGTGGCACATCCGATATCATTCAAGCAGGGGATCAACCCATCTTATCCAAATGAGGACCATTCCCCTCCTGTTGCTGGCATAAGGTCATCTGCATATCCCCAGGGGGCGGGACCCTTTTTCCCCCTCAGCATCAGTTTTGCATTCCGAGGATATTATTTCCCCTCCTTAGATCTGACCATAATCCTATGATCTCATGTGATTTCAAATGAGTTGTTACAAGCACATCCCAGATCTCAATCCCAAGTTTTGAGCCTTGGAGCAAGCCTTCTCTGAGTGGATACAAGGCCCTGGTGCCGCCTAGTGGGGTTTAGTAAATTGCTTATTTTTCCATTCCGTTGGAGCCTGATTCTAGCTGTTTCTTGCATCTGCACTAGGGCTTTTCCAATTTCATTTTTAAACAGTGGTGTGGGTTCTTGAGGTGGCCCAATTTTTGGGGACAAATTTTCTCCTCTTTGTATTTTTTATTTAATGTTGCAGAAAAAAAGTGATTTTTCTCTGATGAACTGATGCAGTATACCATTAAAAGAAGGAGTCTTTTTCATTCCAGAATTAAAAAGGCCCTCTTGAGAGTGGAATATAATGTCACAGGTAGTTTGGTAGTTGCCAGAAAACAGTCCAGAACAAAAAAAAATTCATTTGGATTTTTCTGCTTAAATAAACCCAGTGGGCCCTAGTTGCCACTGGGGTTTGGTTTAATCCCCATGGATACCAAAATCTGTGGCTAGGCAAGTCCCATTATATGCAGTGGAGTAGTTTAATGGCATTCCTTATCAACTCTGAGCGTCAGAGAAAGCTTAAGGATTTGTGAAATGGTGGGAGGCTACAGTAGGGTACAGGAAGCCCCCACTTATCTGATAGACTAGGGACCAGAGAAGTATCAGAAAGTGAAACTGGTAAAGAGTAGAGCCATCTTTTTTTTTTAGCTTGCAAATGCAAGTCTGAACACAAGATGGAGCCAAGTTGACTGAAAGAAAACAAAACAGCAAGGTGAGTTCAAAATCCAGCCTCCCGGAAAAAAATATCCCTTAAGAATTACTCACTTGTGTTCACAGACCAGCAGCAGTTGAAAGGGCAGACTCAGGCTAAAAAGAGGGGCACACAGCTATAATTTTGAGCTGTCAAAATAGAACAAAATAAGCCAAAAAAAGCAGGGGATGCATGTATGCCTACACATTAGCATAGTACTCAGTGCCTGCCAAAATCAAGGTTGGCTTTTTGGTTTTTTTTTTTCTGAATATTTCCCAGCTGTGTTTGGTTGAACCCATGGATATGGAGGACTGATTGTGTGCCAACGGATTCTGCAGTCTCAAGCACCCTCCTGGCAAATTTCTCTTTTTACAGGAGCTCTAAAGCCATTTCCTCCATTAGTAAAGCATGTTCGTGGGCAATTTTTCCACCTTGTGTATTTTTTCTTTAGAATTTGAAAATGTGCTCATCATGTCATGTTTACTTAATTTTTTCTGAAATACCCCCAAACTCACAGCTAGGCAAACTCTTAAGCAAGGAGTATTTCTCACCAATAAACGCAGGGTGTAAAAAAACACTACTCTGGGTAAAAGGTTGAATCTAACAAAGTAATTTTCAATCCTCACTGTTTGCTTTTGGAGAAGCAGCCCTGAGGAAGTTTTACTCTTTCTCATCCCAGTGGCCAGAGCAGGATTTGGGTGTTCAGGAACAGCAGCCTCCCCCAAGATGGTCAGAAGTTGAACAACAGAATAGCTCATTTTTTTGGCTGCCTGGAACAGGTCTAGAGGCCTAAACTGGGCAGCCTTTTTCCATTTATGATGAACTTTAAAAACCAAGACAAGAGATACACAAAAAAAGTCCTTCCTTCCTCATCATCTTGGGGCTACCTAAGCAAGTGGCTAATTCAGACATTTTGGGAAGCAATATGGTCCTTGTGAAGAGATAGGAGGTGTCTGGGAGGAATCAAGATTGCCTGTCCTGGGGGCTCACTTTGATTAATTCTCCATGACTTAACAAGATAAAACAACTGACAAATGATTTATTTCACTACAAGACTGTCACTTTGAAACTGGTTAGGGGCTTAGTTGGAAAAGTTTGCTTTTGAAGTAACGCCCCTTTTTTGGGCCTGTCTCCTGTTCATAAGTTTGGGAACGAACAGAATATATTGTTTAAATCATTTATATCAGTCTTAATGCAAAAGTGTTTATCTGGAAGATATTTTTTACAAAAGTTCATTCCAGCATCACTGATCTCCCTGTGAAAGTGCACAGAGCCTCACTGATGGGTTGCAAACACATATTTTCTCCATCTGTCTAGCTATGCACTATCCAAAGGACACCGGAGTTTTATTTCTGCACTTTATAATTACCAAAATCATGGTCATTGTAAATTACCAGTGCTCTAAGGTTTGCTTCAAAGAACAGTAATTCCATAAACACTGTAATTAAAAACAACATGCAATAGCTTTCTACACCAAAAAGAAAAATGCTAGCTTTTAAAAAATTTTCTAGGCCTCTTTTCACAAATGAGTTTTCAAGATGAAAACAGTCACAGGAGGAGTAGCAGTGGGAGGCACATTGGCATGAGGTTGCTCCTTTTTCCCAGTTTTTTGCTGACCCACACCCCCCCTGGGGCAGTGAAGACAAAATACTCAAATCTGATAAGTAATTGAAGCAGCCATTTAATTATTTTAAGCCAGGAGGTTCCTATAGAGGTCATTTTAATGTCCAACCACATGTTTTCTTTAAACAATCCAAATACTATTTTACGAGTGAATAATCATGGGTTGTTCGGTCATTTCCCCTCACTACGCAGTTACCCATTCTAAGACAGCTGTTGAAATGTGAAGCATCAAGCACACACTGCTTCTCAATCTGTTTTTGTTATGTAGTGCCTTTTTTACTGTACGCATTCTGAGCAGTGTATTTGACTTATTTTGCTACAGCTCTTTAACAAATAATGCTCTCTCCACTAACATTAAACATTCTCCTGACCATTATTAGATCTAAAAGTTAGAGGAACATAGTAAATTTATTCACCTCCCTCTTTTGAATTCACTACAGGATTTTTTGAAAATCACTCTTTCTATGTCTTCTCTTTCTGGTTTTCCATCATTTTTCACCCCACTCCAAATTGCCACAGTTCAAACCCTTCACCATGTTGCTTGTATAGGAATGACAGGATTTTTTTTTTTTTTTTCACACGCATTTTCTGAGTACACACTAAAAACAGTATAAATAAATGGGGTAATTTTTCTTGGAAAGCAGCACAATTTTCCACACATAATGAAAAGAGCACAAGGATAGGTTTTTAATGCCAGTCTGTACATTCTCTCAAACTCCTACAAAATTCAAAAAGTGTGTAATTTATGCTTTTGGAGAAAAAAACTTCCCCTAAAGTTGCAGGAACCTTTTAGGGTTTTTTTCCCCAAAAACATTTCTCAGGGGTCAGAACTCCAAAATTTTACTTCTTTGGGGAAAATGGAAAATATTTGTCCCCTCCCTACCACATATCCATGTCAACTTCAGCCTTAGAACTGCAACTGAAAGGCAACAATTGTGATGAAGACAGATCTAACTTATCTGCAACACTCTCTGGGGATGTCCACCTCTAGGCCAAGTGTCCTAATGGAGGGTGGCCAAACCGGAGTGAATATAGGTCTTAAATGTCCGCCACGAACAACCCTAATGCCTAAGACTGGCATGTCCAACTTAGCCACAATGGTAGTAGTCCCAATCTGAAAAGAGTATTCCAAAAGAAAAGATAGAAGTACTCAATCAACCTGGGGGAGGGGGAGCAGGTGAGGAAGTGGAGGAAATGCAGCACAGAATAAGTAGTAGTAAAGGGAAAATTTGGCTAAACTAGATGAATTTAAATCTCCAGGGCCAGATGAATTACATCCAAGGATTTAAAAGAAATAGCAGAAGTCATTTCTGAACCACTTGCAATAATTTCAGAACTCTTTGGGGAACAGGAGAAGCCAGAAGACTGGGGGGGGCAAATGTCATTCCCATCTTCAAGAAGGGAAAAAAAAACACCCAAATAATTTTCGCCCGGTCAGCATGACATCAATACCAGGAAAGATCCTAGAGCAGATCATTAAACAATAGTTTGTAATTACTTAAAAACCCAAAGCCGTAATCACTAAAAGTCAACATGGATTTCTCAGAAATAAGTTCCAACTAATTTTTTTATGATAGGGTTACAAGTTGATAGATGAAGGGAATGCTATGATGTAGATATCTTGACCTCAGTAAGGCCTTTGACAAAGTTCCCCATGACATTCTTGCAAAGAAGCTAGTAAAATGTGGGTTGGATGGGGCTGCTGTTAGGTGGACTGGTAATTGGTTGACTGACCGAACCCAAGGAGTGATCACCAATGGCTGCTTTTCATCCTGGAGAGAAGTGACTAGTGGGGTGCCATAGGGTTCTGTCCTGGGCCCAGTGCTATTCGACGTCTTCATCAATGAGTTGGATGAAGGAGTGGAGGGCATGCTGATCAAATTTGCAGATGACACCAAATTGGGAGGGGTTGCTAATACCCCAGAGGACAGGATAAAATTTCAAAATGACCTTGACAGATTGGAGAGCTGGGCCAAAGCTAACAAAATGAATTTCAAGAGGGAGAAACGTAAAGTCCCACACTTAGGCAGAAAAAATGGAATGCACAGATATGGGATGGGGGACGTGTGGCTGGATAACAGTACATGTGAAAGGGATCTAGAAGTCTTGGTAGACCACAAGCTGAACATGAGTCAGCAGTGTGATGAGGCAGCCAAGAAAGCCAACATGATTCTTGGTTGTATCAATAGGAGTATGGTGTCTAGAATAAGGGAGGTAGTTGTACCACTCTATTCTGCATTGGTTATGCCTCATTTGGAATACTGTGTCCAGTTCTGGGCACCTCAATTCAAGAAAGATGCTGACAAGCTGGAATGTGTCCAGAGGAGGGCAACCAAAATGGTGAAGAGGCTGGAAGCCATGCTCTATGAGGAGCATCTTAGGGAGCTGGATATGTTTACTCTGCAGAAGAGAAGGTTAAGAGGGGACATGATAGCGATGTTTAAATATTTGAAGGGATGTCATGTTGAGGAGGGTACAGGCTTGTCTTCTGCTGCTCCAGAGACTAGGACAAGGAGCAATGGATTCAACCTACAGGAAAAGAGATTCCACTTAAACCTCAGGAAGAACTTGCTGACGGTCAGAGCTGTCTGGCAGTGGAATATGCTGCCTCGGAGTGTGGTGGCATCTTCTTCTTTGGAGGTTTTTAAGCACAGTCTGGATGGCCATCTGTTGGGAATATTTTGATGGGTGTTCCTGCATAGTAGGGAGTTGGACTCACTGGCCCCTGAGGTCTCTTCCGATTTATGATTCTAAGAACAGACAGGCGTTTTGCTTAGGCCCAGAAGCTGACTAAAGCCCTCTTTCTATCCCAAATGCCACCACCCTGGACTTGGAGGGGAAAAAGAAGAAGAAGGCACAGCTCCACTAGACATAGGCCAAGAAGCAGACAAAAGGCCTTCCCTTCATCCCAAATGCCACTGCCCTGGCCTCAGAGGGAGAGAAAAAGAGACAGTACCTGCTGGACTTAATAACTTCCCTCACTGTCATCCCCTTTTCCTTTTGTCTAGTGTCTTAAATTGAGTGTAAGCCTGAGGACAGGGAACTGTATTGCTGTTCTTTTACTTGTAAAGCACCATATACAGTGATCGCACTGTCTGAATAAATGATAATAATAATGATGATAAGTTCCTTAGGTAGGAGAAGCCGTGCAGACAGGCTTATTCTGAAAACTGCTAAAAATTCAAATCTCATTGGGGAACTGGTGAGTGTATATGAGTAAGAGGCCCAGGCAAGAAGTACAAACAAAAATAAATTTCCTGCCCACCCAAAATGGACAAGGCTGCATCTTGGTGAACAGACACTCCTCATCACCAACTCTGATCTTTCTCTTATTGAGACCTGTATCTCATGAGAAAACGGTGATACTTCTGTTACCCTTAATGCCCTCACTATTTGGTCTGGCTGTGAATTGGCCACCAACTTGCCTATCCTCAAGACCCCAAAAATGCCAGTGGCAAAGCAGCTGACAGGAGCTGACCATGGCCTCTATGACTGAGCAAGAGCCTGGGCCTCCCATTTCAAATGAGAAGGCAGGAAGCATATTATCTGAAGTAGCATATGCCTGAGGCTTGGAAGTAGCCATAAATGACCACATTCCTTGTATTATTATTCTTTTCTCAAATTGCTAAATTTCCTCTACAAAAAAGGTTGCAATCTTTCTCTGGTGTAGGAGAACACAACCTTGCCTCCTGAAATTCAGACAGAATGTTTGTGATTTCATTATCTAGCCACAGAATATAACTTGCTGAAAAGAAAATGATAAAAAGCAAAATATTTTAAAAAAAAACAGAGCAAATGGCACACTAGGTACATAACCCTCTCTGAGTTGCCCACTTTGAATAAAAACAAGTGGTTAATTAATCGATAGTCGCCATGTGGTTTCATGAGAACCAAGGCAGACATACTTAAGTTGGGGAAAAGGTGGTATCTCAGAAGGGCCCACTGTTTGGCCTGCTTGGCACTCATTACAAATTTTTGCACCCATGAACTCCAGCATATCCAATGCTGGTTATAAATTGCCAGTAAACATGGTGATCTGTGGACCAGTTAATGACACAGAGAAGACCAATGATTTGCTACCTGGAATTATGCTCTGTAGTGCACAATGGCACTTACTTGTTTCAGTGGAAACAATGACAAGGTAAGTTTTTCCTGAACTCCAGGACACTCATAATTGTTTCCTCTGAAATATGTAAGTGCCATTGTGCATTATGGAGCATGGCTTCAGGTAACCCTGAATTGATTCCTTTTGCATCTCAAACCACAGCTGTGCAGTACACTGATAGTTGCCCACTGTAAGCAATTACACATCCTCTGTGGACCCCTGTGTCCCAGGTGCTGTCAGAAAGCAAGAAATCAACTCCTGGAAGAGCAGAGACCTTAGGCAGCATTGTTTCAGAATGAATAGACAGCAGGAAGATTTCAAAGAATGTAGCATAACTGCCAATTATAGGCACTGTAACACCTGATAATAGGAACCATATGTTAGTTCCTCTCATGAAAGTAGAATTTTGGTCAGTTTTTGAAGTACATAAAGCAGGCACCATAGTTCCTTAAAGCTTGTGTTTCTGATGCAAAGTACAAATTCTACCTCCTGCCATCAGTGACGTTTTTGGTAGGTTTGCAAAGTTTCAAAACCTCCTGTTGCTTATTTGGAAAAAAGAAGAACCGCCAACATCCAGTTGTTAGACTCAGTTTGTAAGTGTACAATTACAATATATAATTAGAGGTGTGACTTATTCTGTTCTATTTGCAAAATAAAGAATGTGTTTTGTTTCTGATCTTGCATTGCTAATACTTCTTTCCTTTCCTCTTTTTTCTTTGTTACTTTTATGATAGAAGTGATTTTTCATTGTGATTGGAGTGCTAACAGAAAGGATGTCAAAATAAAGGAAACAGCTCACAATGTATATGCATATCAGCATGATACATGCACCACTGGGTAGCTGGGTAGCACTCCCCATGACATACATGAAATTCACGTTTATCAGGAAATTTACATGAAGTTACATCTACTTGAATTTCTACCGTTCCGTGTAGACATACACAATCAACATGAAACAATATAAAAATCCCACTACTGTAGAGTACAATATATTGGGAAACATCCTACCATCTCTGTTGTGATGCTAACAAATGTGGTCAAACTGCTTTTCTCTGCTGTAACATTAGGATTCTGTGTTGTAACATAGCTGTGTTATCACCGTGAACTGGCCCGGCCTTTGGTAAACTTTAGATATCATTTTTGATATCACAATTTGGCCCCGTTCTGCCACCCTCAGCCACGTGTTTGTGAGGCCTCCGAACAAGCACCGAGCTGGGCATGGCTATTAAACCCTGACTCATACTTGTTTACACCAAGGCAAGCCAGAAACTGCCAGATCTGCTTTAGGACCCCTCCCAAAACAAACACCTCCATTACAGATGCGCTTCAATACAAAGAGACCTCTGCCCCAAGCAGGCACGCTGTCGAGTTGAGAACTCAAATGCCAAGCTAGCTGCATCTGCATACCGACTATACTATTGTCAATTCGGACCTTAACTCAAACATGTAAATTCTGACCTTTCGGAGACATCATCTCGAGCCCAAACCTCATTGTTTTCGCCCAAGACCAGACTAGCCCACGGTCATTCTTTCCCTGATAACCCCCCCCCCCGTTCCGAGAGTTCCTCGGACCGCCTCGGAGTGCCATCCCACCTTGCTGTCACTTTGTTCTGCGAGTTCCCCTCGGCCGCAATGCCAAGTTTCTTCTCTTCAATTGGACCTCTTCAGGACTACAAGAAAGGTGCCGTATCACCCATTTTCCCCTCGAAACTCTCATTTCCTATTTCTAGTTAGCTATGTGGTTGTGTTTTCTTAATAATTTGTCTCCTTGTTAATAAATATCGTTGTTGCTGCTTTAACTGTCTGACTTCTCACTGACCTGAACCTGTATACATAGGGTAAAAGATTCCTGCTAAGTTACCCTGCCTCTCGCTAGCTTAAGAGAGTGCTCCAGCTAATTTCCCCATCTTTATTTGGTTTGTTTGGTCACTTGGGGCCCCCTCCCGGGACCCCCAGCACAGCTGTCTGTCAACATTTTGTGAATAGCTGGATTTTTTAGAATAGAGTCTTGTCAACAGAAAAAGCTTCAGAAGACTCTGCATAATTTTATGAAGAGTTTCTACAAGTCCTTCTAACAACATCACTATCTGACTCTAGCTGCTCAGGTGTTAAGTTGTACTGAAGTCTATAGAATTCAGTCCTCAGTAAGGACACATAGATTTGTATTTTCCAGGAGCATCCACATTTCTTTTGTCCTGGATTCCCACCTGACATCTGCACCAAACTCAGTTTCTGATTTCCTACAGTGGTCTTCTAGTGCGTGGCCTGAGGGCACTCTTTCTGACTAGAATCATGTAGGCTAAATTACATGTTCATTATCAAGTTGCCTTAAGAGATTCCTTAATGAGAAGGAATAATTTCCAAATAGGTGTGTGTTTGAATGATTTTAATATACATATAATATGACCATTCCTAGATCTACAGGAACCAATCTGGCTGCCATGTTTTGGCCTAATTGAAGTTTCTAAACTTTGTACAGAGGAACCTCAATGTACAGCACATTGCAAGCCCAGCCTTGTGGTAACCAGTGAGTGCAGTACTATTCTTTATATGTGATGTTGGGGGTTAAGTTCATTACGAAAACTCTTTGTAATACTTAAAACAGTTTTAGATATATCCTAAAATAAATGTATGAAAATAACAGTAAATGTAAAACACATTAACCAGTATCAAAAAAAATTGGGAGTTTGTTGTACAGCCTGCAGCCTAAATTTCTCTCAACAAGAGTAGACCCACCAAGTTAGTTGGTTTTACCTACACTGACTCACCATTCAATAATTAATTCAATGAATCTACTTCCATTGAGATTAACCAATAGGATGCTAGCCTATGGGTTTTTTACTGTATATACCAAAAGTATATTCTATATATAGATCATAGCTGCAGTTCCCAAACATGGTACTCACATGTTAGTAGACTTCAGCTCTCAGAATCCCCAACCAGTATGGACAATTACTAGAAATTCTGGGAGCTGTGGTCCATCATCACCTGGGGATACAACTTTACAGGCCTCTGACCTTGAGGAAGGACAATAGGAAAGATGAAGCAAGCCCAGATTTTAAGAAATGGTTGACATCACCAGAGCTAAACCAAGGCTAAAGTTCATACTGTCTTGGGAACTCCTCACGCTTGCAGGTCTTCATAGCACACAGACCAATCTCAGCCCATGGCCAAACAGGATTTGACTGTGGGACCCAATGAAGCATGTAGACCAGAGTCAATGCCAAATAGTTGGAGGAGGCAATACAGTAGATGGAAGGAGGCAATCTGACAGAGCAAAGTAAGTCTTGAAGGAGACAGGATGAAAAGGCAAGTTTGCTAAGTTCATTGTGGAATTGTGGAGTGGGGGAAGAGTTCGCATCCAGAAGCTGGGGAAATCCAGCGTAGGAAGCTGAAGTTGGCTAATACTTGCCTGAAGCTGGTGGACAGATGCTGATGGAGCCTGCATTTGGAAACCAGTGGAATTTGCAAAGCAGAAGCTGGTGAATGTTTGCAAACATAAGTCAGTGGAATAAGCCTTCTTATGCCAGCTGATGAAAGCTCACAGGATATTTTTGAACTCAAGCTGAAGCATTTCTGGGAATAGAAAGGGAATGTCCGTTATCTTGTGAATTTTTCCTTAAGCATGTTGCCTGGGGTGCTTAGGTATGGATGATATATGATGAAGCAAAGCCAACCTGGGTCTGCTCACCTTCTCTGTGGGAAACCACTTCTAACTTCTTTACAATTATCAATCTTTCTTGTTCCTATGTTGATTGTTAACAGTACCTACTTGCCAAACATTTTTCCAAAGTCAATAAATACATAGGTGTTTTTCTTTTAAGGTTTTAGATTACCATTATCACCAACACCACCCTGTGCACAGTTCTTTTACAGCAGAGAAAACAAATTCTGCCCTAAAGACCATAAAATTTCACTCTCCTGAAGGAGAAGGAAAGGGACTCAGAGAAAAATAAGGAAGCAATATATGTGTTTTTTTATTCTCCAGCTAATGGCACTGGGGTAAAGTGGTGAATGATGTTTCCATTAAATAAAGACTAGAAAGTCATGCCTCCCAGTAAACATTACTGTTACTGGGTACTAAGGGCAATGCATATGGATTGCTCAAAAACTAGGGTAACATACTCTGAAAAGAGAAGAAGGAGAAAGAGAAGGAGAAACATTTACCAACTGGCTACTTCAAGCAACTGATTGCTCCACTTTAAATACCCTACAACCTCTGGGCAGTTGAAAGAGGAGCCTCCACTCCTCAGTCGAATTAGTCCAAGAGACAACAGACCTTCCTTGCATCCGGGCATCATACCAATGATGGCAGCAGGGCAAATTTCTCCTCTCTGCTCTCCTCCTCCTTGATGGGCTTTCCCTTCAGGATGGAAGAGGGTGGCGGCCCCAGCCGTGACAAACAGCAATGGTAGCCCCGACCCAGCTGGAAGCTGGAGTCACTTGGTAACCCCTCACATGGGCTGAGGCTGACTGCCTTGATGGCTCCCCTCACCCTGCCATGACCTAGCACATCTTTTTTTCCCTCCTCAAAGCTCTGCTACATGATCACCCACTTCCTCCAGTCTGAAACTCCAAAAATTTTTAAAAAACAGCCCAGAGATAAATTATAGCTGTGAAAAAAGGATGACATGTCCTGGAAAACCATGACATGATAACCCTATCAAAAAAGGAATAGAATGAAAAATATACTTGGCACGCATCCTAAACAGCAAGACAGATTGTTTCCTATTGGAGGAGAAAACAGAGATTTCTCTTGGTGTCAATCTTTGGATTCTGGAATGGACAACACAACAGGTAAATGGTTGCTGTGACAACCAGGCTTTGGTGAAACTATAAAACAGAAGAATATGATGGAGAACTTCCAAAATTGGGGACTTTCAATTTGTGCCTAAATTGTACCCTCATGAGACCTGTCCGTCATGTTGTTTGCCCTGGGTAAAAGGATGCTACTTCTGGGCCGTAAAGAAAAGTGGAATTATGCTTTTTATGCCCCCCTCTCAACTTACTAACAAGATGCATAAAAGAAGTCCTGGAGGAAACTGAAGCAAATGTCTCATTCCTAATCCCAACACTGGGGGAAGCAGTAGAGTGCTGATGGAGAAAGCGTACGTGGGCATAACTAATACCATCTGCCCTGGGAGTTAATTTCTGAATAACTGTGGATAGAGCAGCTTGGCAAAACTAACTAAGATATGATTTCATTGCAAGACTGTAACTTTGGAACTCTTCCAGATGGATTTTACTGGGCTTGGCTGTTGCTGGCCCAGTAAAATCCATCTGAAAATTTGGGAACCCATCTCTTTCTGTTCATAAGATCTGAAAACAGATATGGAATATTAACTAAACCAATCATAGGCATCCTAATGCAAAAATGGAGATGATACTTTGCAAACTTTCATTCTAGGCTCACAGACTTGTCCTCAAAAAGTTCACAGAACAACACCAATGGGTCTAGGAAACATATTTTCTCCATCTGTGCACCTGTGCCCAAGGCAACAGAGAGCAACAAGGATTTTTGCATGATCTTTCTAATTATTGTAATCATGGTTGTTGCAAAGAAATTGTGAGACCTCAGGTTTGCGCCAACAAGCACCTTTGAATCTAATAAGAAGCATCATAATCAAGAACAACATGCAATCACTTTCCACACAGGTAATGAAAATGCCAAGTTGAAGACTCTTGGGGCCTCTTTTCATAAAGTAGCTCTAGAGCCAAAAGTAATCACAGAAGTCTCTATTGCAGGCATGCTGGAATGATGCTTCTCTTGCTTTTTAGCTTCTTGCTGTCTCAAATCTCCAATGGGGCAATTAAGCCAAAATGTCTATCTAATCTGATACATGACAGACAAGTCTCATTCAATTATTATAAGCCAGGAGACCATCTCATCAGTGGTGTCATATCTACGACATATATTATTGTCAAACCCTATGTTTTCTTCACAGCACCCAAACCTTATTTCACCAGGTGAGTAACTATGGTGTATCGGATGCATTCCTCCTCACTTCAATTCCACTTTCATTCTCACATTTTTCTGACAGCTATTCCTGCTAATGAGTTCCTGTTGTGTGGATTGATATATTATTGATTTTGTTGCAACTGACATAGCTCCTTAGCAATTTCCATTATGCCATCAAACATTTTCTTCTACATTATTAGTTCCTAAAGTTTGGAGGCATGTCATCAATTCAGTAGCATACCACTCTGAAAATCACTACAGCACAGGCTAGCAGAGAATTAAATATCTACAATCAAAAGCAGGCCAAGAGCCTTAAGCAAAATACTACAGTGAAAGGTTACAACTATATACACATAAACCTCTGCTTTTTTGCTTTTTTTTTGTGAAGAAATAGAAATGTCAGTGACATTTGCAACTCTAAAATGTTGGAAGCGCGTAGATTTAAAAGCTTTCACTCCAAAGTTTTGACAAAACTGCAGTGACTACCAGCAAATGTTTGGCATTTGATGTTCTAGATATGAAAATACCTTTGCAATATGATTGGAGTTGCGTGGTTCTGTGAGCAAGAGAACTGACTAGCTGACAACTCTATATGATATACATACGCCTTGTGTAATATCCCCACTGTTGCCATAAAGGATTGGAACGCCTAAAGCTAATCAACTTAGCTACCTCATTTAGCAATAGCAATAGCAGTTATTTCTATACCGCCTATCAACTAGTGTTATCTAAGCGGTTTACAATGTATTTTAGCTAATTGCCCCCAACAAGCTGGGTACTCATTTTACCAACCTGCGAAAGGATGGAAGGCTGAGTCAACCTTGGAGCCTGGCAGGATCGAACTCACAACCTTGTTTAGTTTTTTTGTTGTTGTTATTTTTAATTTGTTCAATAGAGAATAAAGAACAAAGAAAGAATGCTTTCACTCATGGACCATAAGGCATGTGAACTGCAAGATAGGGGAAACATAGACACAGGACAGATGTACTTCAGCATTTAACATACATCTAGATGGAACAAAAAGTAGAGAACTCAGCAAATCTTGTTTACGAACAAGTAAAAGGACTGGCTTTTCCAACAGATTGGCTCTGTTTAAAGTGAATTCTTTTGACATTTAGAATTTACAGGCAGAACGTAGCATTACTTCTGGGAAAATAAGTTCAAGATCAAGTATTTAAAATATTGTTTATAAAGGAATTAAACAATGCATTGCTCACAGCAACCTAAGCTACTGTTAAATGTTCAAAGGACTGTAACTAGAAGTTTAAGCTAAGTGATACAATTAGTTACCACATTTTAGAGCACATCCACTTAAACTCTGAACTGCATAAAAACTGCTCCTCTAAACATTCTCTTTACCTGTAGCTCTTACACTAAAATATACAGGAATGTGTCCTATTTTCCCTAAGTGGAGAATAAAAGTTTGTGGTGTACATTTTATTACAGTGTGAGGGGCACAAAATTTGGGCAAATCCTGCCTTCTTTTTGCCATGTATGAGATCAACAAGAATTCAAGGTTCCTACCCAATGTCACTCTTGGCTACAACATCTATGAGAACTATTTCAAAGGAAGAATGACTTATGAGGCCACAATAGATCTGCTCTCTCTTGGGCAGAAGAATCTTCTGAGCTACAGGTATGGAAGGCAGAATGACCTCTTGGCAGTTCTTGAAGGAGCTGACTCTGAAATCTCCAGCCAGATTTCAACCATGCTGAGCCTCTACAAAATTCCACAGATATGAATTTGGAAGGTGGGAAAGTGACACAGGCTGGCCCTGTTGTGGCCGGAAAAGAGACGAAGACCAGGTTTCCAGGGGGGGGAAAAAAAAACCTTTTATTTTCCAATCGCTTGCGCAAGGACAACAGCTATTTCCAGGACTGTCGCCCAGATTAATTAAGGCAGCATCACTATATACCTTTGGTCTACCATGTCAGCAATCAATCACTCATCTTAGCCATCCCATCACAGAAGAACAAAGATCTTTGGTTAACTTTCCATTACATCATTAACTTAGCACACACGTGTACAGAAGAGAACAAAGAGTTAGTTAGAAGATGATACAAGTTATAATTCACGGCCAGTTCATACATCTCACTGATCCTCCCGAAATTCTCTCAGCCATTCTTAGATAAAAGTTCAAAGCAGGCCTTTGCAAATCAGCCTTCAAGGTCACATCTGCTGGTTTGCAGAGAGCTAATACAGCAGCTAATACACGCGTAAGCAATTAGCACTTTACTTACTGTCAATCCCAGCATCCTAATTTATTGCTTCATTCATCCCCTTCAGCCCTACTTCCATTTTGAAAACTTAGGGGGTAACTGGGGGACCACTAGAAGTCACTACGCAAAGGAACACTGCAGAACCTTTGAGACTGGGAAAGACTGAGAAAGAATTTGGCAGCCTAAGCTTTCACAGAAGGAATCTACAGCTAGAGGCAGACAGTTACTACAAAGACTTTTCAGAGGATATTTGTGTTACCCTACTGATGAAAAATAAAAAAGAGTTGCATGTCATAGAATCACAGAATTCAAAAAGACCACAGAGGCCATCCAGTCCAACCCCCTGCCATGCAGGAACACACATCAAAACATTCCCAACAGAGGGCCATCCAGCCTCTGCTTAAAAATCTTCAAAGAAGGAGACTCCAC
>CAOKZL010005516.1:0-11264 GCA_948472985.1 Iguana delicatissima | reverse complement strand
TGTCTTCTTAGTATCCCAAAATAGTTACATTCTGCTATTTCCTTGTTATTAGAGTACTGTATTTTGTATTCTAACTATACTTCAGTTTTGATTCATTCAATTTGATGAAATGAAGCCCATGTTCTTCTCACACATAAAAAAACTCCTTCTTTCTTTTTCTACACAAAGCATTTCTGCAAAGTAACCTACTTCATCTGCGTGTTTTGGAAAGCACAGAAAGAGACACAAAGCTTTCCATCCAGACCTGTTTTGTGTGGTGGTATTTGTAATATTTAACTTCCCCTGAGGTTTTCTCCAAGACGTAGAAAGATTAAAACATTGGAGACCAAGCCTGATTTTTGTAGTAGTGCTTACTTGTTAATGCTTCTACCTAGCATTCCTGAAGGCAGAGCCTCCATTTCCTGTATTGGAGTGACTACAATAATTTCAGTGTCACTCCAAATATAAGTTCGGTTATCCTTCACTGCACAGAAAAAAAAAGGTTTGTAATTTTTTATTGTCATTACCTCTTAGGATTCCCCCTTTTTTCTTTCTCCTATTACCCTGTCAGATTTGGAGCCATTAAACTTTCCCTTGACTAAATATTTCAGCTTTTTTCCAGCCCCATCTATATTCTGCTACAGCTTGTGGGTGATGTCTATTCCACTTCAAAGAGGCAGGTAGCCTAGGGCCAGCCAGCTGTATTGTGGATTCTGCGGATTGGTCTGTGTTCCTGCTGGATTTGTTTTTCTCCTTGCGGTGGATAATTTTTGTCCTTCCCTAACATCATCTGCCTGAGCAGTTCCTGCCTGGCAGGCTTGTCTGTCCAGGTTGAGCATCAAATATGAGAAATGGAACCACTAATTCTGACAAGCCCAACCACTCCAAGCAGAGCTGCCCCAGGTCTACTTTGACCAGGATCAGCATCACAGCCCCTACAAACTTCCAATATTTGGGACCACAGTCTCAGTTTTATTTAATATCTATGGACTTAATTCTGCTCATCCAAATCATGTCTCCCTTTCCTGTCTCCCACCCCCCCAAAACCGTCATGCTGAATTCTTTGCACCCTTCGTGAGAAGTCTGCCTCAAGGGAGTTTGAATTTCTCTTGCCCACTGCCAGCTTTTGACTCAAACACCGTCACTTGGGATGAAACAATCCTTTTAGTGGATTATCATTGCTAGACAGCCTGTGGGAAAAATCCACAGGCTCAGCATGTTAATGCAAAGATTTGAAATCCCAATGCAGCTAAGACTACCTATGGAACACGATCTGGAAAAGAGAAAGCAGTTTCCATTGCAAGGCAAAAGTGACACAATTTGTTTAGCAAATCTTCCCAAAACTCTACATGATGACTACATATGTCTATTTTCAGGTCAGAGCCATAAACATTCCCTTAGTTTTTATGATTTGATGACTCTTATTGTAGACCCACAGGTAGCTACCCAAGACACTGTCTTTTTTTACCATTACCTTCATCCTTTCCATTGAAAACTGTTTGCAATTTATTAAATCTTGGGGAGGGGGAAATGTGGAGTGGGGCTCAGAAAGCTACTTTGCTGTGATATACCCAAATAAAGCATTTATTAAAAAGGAGGGGGTTTAAACAATGTTTGTCTACAAAACTGGCCCCCAGTAGATTTCATCTTTCCTATGTAGAATTAAGCTTTATACCAGAAAAAGGCATATACAGAATCATATGCAGCACAGCATGTTTTGCTATGATGGTTCTTGCCTGACATACAGACTGTGCCAGAATAGTGTTTTGATTATGGTAACAGAGAGCAGCAAGTTTCTTCCAGGTCATCCTGGTGATGGAAAACCAGGTGCAAAACATCCATCTACATTTGGTAGTCATAAAAAAAGAGGTTAGGTCTCCAGAAGCAAGACAATATTCCAAAATATTTTCTTGGTGACAAGAGTGGATAAGAAAGACTTCACTGAAGTATAAAGGAACACCTCAAAATTATTGGCACTTAGTAAAGAAAAAAGAAAAATCAAGAAAATCTGGTAGCTTTGTTAATAATCATGGCATGTTGCTAGTACCATGAAACACTTGCAGATAGGCATGTACCTTACCACTGTAGGGAAAACCACAAATATCACCAGCCAGAGGCCTCCCTATATCAGAGCACAGGACCCATTCTTTCTTATTCAGTGCCTCGTTATCATCTTGCTTTACTGGGCCTCTAAAAGCAAGGATGACAGCTACTGGTACACCTTGGAAAAGCAAAAACAATAGCAGTCCTATGCTCCAGATGTTTTTGCACCATTTGTCTCATGATATTCTGACTGACTTGGCTATGCTGGCCAGAGCTGACGGATGAAGCTGCAAAACTATCTGAAAGGCACCAGGCTTCTTTCAGACTACAATTATAACACTATGGTTCCAGCATCATGCTGTGGACCACTATCCCAGGAAATCCTGAGCCTCAGGCCATTTCCAATCCAGCCTGTTACAGTGCTATTATTCCATTTTGAGGATCCCTATAGAATCCTGCAGACTTGCAGTTTAGAGAGGGGCCTTCTAGGATTTCATAGGATTTCATAGGATGTTGAAAGTGGAATAATAGCACTATAACAGGCTAGTGTGGAAAAATGGCCTTACAGTATGGTGAGGTGCTAAGGCTCTTTGGCTGAGAACTGTAAATGATCCTCTCTAAACTGCAAATCCCAGGGATTCTACTGGATGGAACCCTGGTGAAGTGAAATAGCAGTGCTACTATCTAAAAAATTAAAAAATTGTATTCCAGGGTTTTGGAATGTTAGTTTAATATTGTTTTATAATCTGGTATAATTTGGCTATACGGATTTGTCAGTTTGCTTTCTATCATATTGCATTTTTTGTTTGTTTGTATTTCTTATCAGACACAATAATTTGTTTTACAACTGTGTCTATAGTTTTATATTTGTACTACTCCTTTTTCCCTACACATCTGTGTGTGTGTGTGTGTGTGTGCATATGCACGTGCATATGCACATGCACGCACACGCACACACAACTACATGCACACACACACATACAGCTGCACGAAAAAGCAAACCAACAGGACTTCTCTAAGTTTGTCCTGGATTCAAGAACAATGCAGTTAATCACTGGAGATATATGTATCAATTACAGACAGAATTTAAAAATATGTATCAAAGAACAAAATGTTTTGGCTTCCACCTTCGTCAGATCATAATCAAAGGGCAGTTGAGAACACTACCAGCCCCATCCTTGAGATCTAAGGAGGTTGCTGGTAAGCTGTCCTGAAAACACCAGTCAGCAATCCAGGATTGCATCATTGTGCATCATTGGGATGAAATACCTTAGCAGACTGTAGCCTGCAATCTTATTTATGTGATTGAATGCAGGCACCAGCATGTCATCTGCAGTACACAGGCCAAACAACCACAGACCTGGGGTACATGCTTCAAGAACCATATGTCTGCTTTTCTAACCTGAAAGCTGCAGCAACCACTGGCCAGGCATTTCAACTTGGAGCATCACAGCCTCTGATTTGTCCCTATCTGGTACTGAGGTGCCATTTCCTTTAGACATGTTGGAAAAGGAGCATTTTGGATTTATAAACTAAAAACTCTTTACACAAAGCCTCAGCTTAGAGCAGTGGTTCAACCCTGCGGGACCCAGATGTTCATGGACTTCTCAGTTCCGGCAAGCCCCAGCCACTCTGGTCAATGCTCAGGGCTTCGGAGCTGAAGTCCACAAACATCTGGGGACCCACAGGTTGAGAACCACTGGTTTAGAGGATAATAGTGACATTGACTAAACACTGATAACATAGTGTTCTAAACAGCTTCCTATGGTGCAGTCTGTTTCATCTTTAGCAATTGGGAGAAGGCAAATCAGTGTGGCTGGGAATTGTGCAGGTGTACAGAAATTTTGGCGCATGGTGTTTAAAGAGATCTAAAGAGATAGCAGGAATTGATTTAACATGTCTGAGAATAGCATTATTATCTATATTTGATAAGATTAATCTACTGATACAATAAAGGAGTTAATTACAAATTTATTTAACTGACAGTGGCAATTTTATGGGAGAAAATGGAAAACTCAAGAAGGTTTTCAAATAAAGGATTGGTATAAAAGAAATATGGAAAACTGTGATCAATGGTAAGTTAAGATGTCCAATTAAGGGTAAAAAAGTAATAATGAAAAAGAATGGACTTTGAAGCAATATGAAAATATTTGTGGAAAAGGCTTTAACAAAAGAGGGAGTGTTACACCTCCACAGCAAGAATTACAATTTTTGGAAAGCAGAGTAAGCTGGAATATAAATGGCTGGGTTCACATTTAGGGTTAAGGTTTATGTTTAATCTCATTCTCCTTGTACTCGTTATTACTATAGTAATTTTGTTCTTAAATTATTCTTTTCAACTATATTTAATCTATTGCTAATACTATATATGATCCTGTTATTAAACATAAACCTTAACCCTAAATGTGAACCCATTCCCAGAGCCATTTATATTCCAGCTTACTCTGCTTTCCAAAATTGTAATTCTTCTTGTGGAGGTGTGACACTTCCCTCTTTTTGTTAAAGCCTTTTCCACAAATATTTTCCATATTGCTTCAAAGTCATTCCTTTTCATTATTCTTTTTTTACCCTTAATTCGACATGTTAACTTATCATTGATCACAGTTTTCCATATTTCTTTATACCAATCCTTTATTTGAAAACCTTCTTGAGTTTTCCATTTTCTCCATAAAATTAGCCTTGCTGCAGTTAATAAATTTGTAATTAACTCCTTTATTGTCTGGTACTGATTAATCTTATCAAATATAGATAATAATGCTATTCTCGGACATATTTGTAAATCAATTCCTGTTATCTCTTTAATCTCTTTAAACACCATGCGCCAAATATTTGTACACCTTCACAATTCCACCACACTGATTTTGCCTTCTCCAATTGCTAAAGATGAAACAGACTGCACCATAGGAAGCTGTTTAGAACACTATGTTATCAGTATTCTTAGTGGATGTTAGTATTATCCTCTAAACCAGTGAAGTTTAACCTGTGGGTCCCCAGATGTTTGTGGACTTCGCAGCTCCACAAGCTCTGAGCATTGACCAGAGTGGCTGGGGCTTCCGGAGGCTGAAGTCCATGAACATCTGGGGACCCACAGGTTGAGAACCACTGCTCTAAGCTGAGGCTTTGTGGTGTTAAAGAGTTTTTAGTTTATAAATCAAAATGCTCCTTTTTTTCCAACATGTCTAAAGGAAATGGCACCTCAGTACCAGATAGGGACAAATCAGAGAGGCTGTGATGCTCCCAAGTTGAAATGCCTGGCCAGTGGTTGCTGCAGCTTTCAGGTTAGAAAAGCAGACATATGGTTCTTGAAGCATGTACCCAGGTCTGTGGTTGTTTGGCCTGTGTACTGCAGATGACATGCTGCATGCCTGCATTCTTCAATCACATAAATAAGATTGCAGGCTACAGTCTGCTAAAGGTATTTACAGATGATGAATCACAATGATGCAATCCTGGATTGCTGACTGGTGTTTTCAGGACAGCTTTCTACCAGTACTCCTCTCTAGATCTGGTGGCTGGTAGTGTTCTCCAACTGCCCCTTAGTATGCAATTTCATTCTGACGAAGGTGGAAGCCAAAACATTTTGTTCTTGATACATATTTTTAAATTCTGTCTGTTAATTGATACATATATCTCCAGTGATTAACTGCATCCTTCTTGAATCCAGGACAAACTTGAGAGAAGTCCTGTTGGTTTGCTTTTTGGTCACTATATGTGTGTGTGTGCGTGTGCGTGTGTGTGCGTGTGCGTATGTGCATATGCACGTGCATATGCACACACACACACACACACACAGATGTGTAGGGGGAAGAAAAAGGAAGAGGAACAAATATAAAACTATACAACACAGTTGTAAAACAAATTACTGTGTCTGGATAATAAGATAAACAAACAAAAAATGCAATATGATAGAAAGCAAACTGACAAATGGATAGCCAAATTATACCAGATTATAAAACAATATTAAACTAACATTCCAAAACCCTGGAATACAATTTTTTAATTTTTTAATAGTAGCACTGTTATTTCACTTTAACCACCAGGGTTCCATCCAGTAGAATCCTGGGATTTGCAGTTTAGAGAGGATCATTTACAGTTCTCAGCCAAAGAGCCTTAGCACCTCACCATAATTGTAAGGCCATTTTTCCACACTAGCCTGTTATAGTGCTATTATTCCACTTTCAACATCCTATGAAATCCTATGAAATCCTCAAAGGCCCCTCTCTAAATCTGCAAGTCTAGGATTGAATAGGATGTTGGAAAATGGAATAATAGCACTGTAACAGGCTAGCGTGGAAATGGCCTGAGGCTCAGGATTTCCTGGGATGTAATCATGGCAAGTCATGCTGGAACCATAGTGTTATAATTGTAGTCTGAAAGAAGCCTCTGTGCCTTCTAGATATTTTGGGCCTTTTCCATCCCGTCAGCTCTGGCCAACATAGCCAGTGGTCAGATATCATGAGAGCAATAGTACAAAACATCTGGAGCATAGGACTGCTATTGTTTTTGCTTCCCAAGGTGTACCAAGTAGCTGTCATCCTTGCTTTTAGAGGCCCAGTACAAAGCAAGATGATAGCGGGGCAGTGAATAAAGAGAAGTTCAGTATGTGCTCTGATATAGGGAGGGCCTGGCTGGTGATATTTGTCATTTGCCTGCAGTTGGTAAGTTACATGCCTATTGTAAGTGTTTCATGGTCCTAGCAACATCCCCATGATTATTAACAAAGCTGCCATCTTGATTTTTCTTTTTCTTTTAGTGCCAATAATTTTGAGGTGTTCCTTTATACTTCAGTGAAGTCTTTCTTATCACTTCGTCACCAAGAAAATATTTTTGGAATATTGTCTTGCTTCTGGACAACTAACCTCTTTTTTATGACTACCAAATGTAGATGGATGCTTTGCACCTGGTTTTCCATCACAGGGATAATTTCTCTGGGAGAAGTAACTTCTGCTTCTCTGTTACCATAATCAAAACACTATTCTGGCACAGCTCTGTATGTCAGGCAACCATAGTTAGCCATAGCAAAACATGTGTGTTTCCACTGCATATATGATTCTGTATATGCCTTTTCTGGTATAAAGCTTAATTCTACATAGGGAAAAATGAATGTTATTGGGGGCCAGTTTTGTAAACAAACATTGTTTTAAAGCCCCCTCCCTTTTTAATAAATGCTTTATTTGGTATGTGCACGCAAGATTAGGCTTTTCTTTTTGTTTAACTCTGCCACTCACATTTCCCCCTCCCCCAAGATTTAATAATTGCGGAAGCATTTTTTTCAAATGGAAAGGATAGAAGGTAATGGTAAAAAAAGACAGTGTCTTCAGATTGCCTACCTGTCAGAGTGTACAATAAGAGTCATCAAATCATAAAACTAAGGGAATGTTTATGGCTCTGAGCCTGAAAATCAACAGGATGCAGTCATTATGTAGACTTTTTGTAGATTTTGCTGAAACAAATTGTGTCAGACTTTTGCCTTGCAATGGAAACTGCTTTCTCTTTTAGGGATCATCTTGCCATCTGCAGTTAGTGTTAGCTGCATTCGGGATTGCAAAATCTTTGCATCAAACATGCTGAGCCCTGTCATTTTTCCCACAGGCTGTCTAGCAATGATAATCCACTAAAGGATTGTTTCATCCCAAGTGGCGGTGTTTGAGTCAAGCTTGGCAGAAGGCAGGGAAACCCAAACCTGTTGAGGTAGACTTTTCTACTAGGTACAAAGAATTGGCATGACATCCTTTCAGAGAGAGGTTTTGGGGGGGTGGGGGACAGAAAGGGAGACATAGTTTGCGTTAGCAGAATTAAGTCCATGGAGCATCTGTGATGGAAAACTGAGACTGTGGTTGCGATTGTTGGAAGTTTGTGGGCTGTGATGCTGATCCTGGTCAAAAGTGAGCCTGGGGCAGCTCTGTTTGGAGTAGTTGCCTTGTCAGATTAGCTACAGGGTTACCATATTTGATGCTCAACCTGGACAGACAAGCCTGCCAGGCAGGAACTGCTCAGGCAGATGATGTTAGGGAAGGAAGACCTATCCACCGCAAGATGAAGAAGACAGATGACACCCAGCAGGAACAGCAAGCCAAATCCGCAGAGTCCACAATACAGCTGGCTGGCCCTAGGCTACCTGCCTCTTTGAAGTGGAATAGACATCACCCACGAGCTGTCACATTAGATCATGGGGCTGGAAAAAGCTGAAATATTTAGTTCTTCCAATAGAAGGAAAGTTTAATGGCTCCAAATCTTCCTAAGGGGCGCAGGGACCAAGGTAATGCAGGAAGAGAAAAAAGGGGGAATCCTAAGAGGTAATGACAATAAAAAATTACAAACCTTTTTTTTTTCTGTGCAGTGAAGGATAAGCCAAACTATGTTCGGTAGCAGCTGAAATTATTGTAGTCACTACCAATACAGGAAATAAAAGTTATGCCTTCAGGAATGCTAGGTAAAGCACTAACAAGTAAGCACTACTAGAAAATCAGGCTTGGTCTCCCAATGTTTTACTCTTTACATTGCTTTAAACCTCAGGGAATATAATGTTACGAACTCCACACAAAACAGTATCGGGATAGGAAAGCTTTGTGTTCTCTTTCTGTGTTTCCTGAAAGCACGCAGGAATAGAAGTAGGTTACTTTCCCAAAAATGCTTTGTGTAGAAAAAGAAAAGAATAGGATTTTTATGTGTGAGAAGAACATGGCTTCATTTCACTGAATTGAATAGATAAGGTTCCTAAAATGTGTCTGAAGTAGTTAGAATACAAAATACAGTACTCTAATAACAGAGGAAATAGCAGATGTAACTATTTTGGGATACTAAGAAGACATGTCTTTCTTGAAAGAAGTTAAAAGCAAACAGTGAATTCAAAAGCCACATTTCTACACATTTTAGATGGATTTCAAAAATCCTAAAAGCACTGGAGACAAAAACACTTAAAAAAAAAGCAAACAAGAAAGAATTGAACAGACACTATACTTAATTTTAGTCACCTCCCTCTGAAATAAAAAGAATGAATTAAAAAAGTTAAAATATGGTCACTCCAGAGCAAGAATGATTAGAACAAGGATACAAGAGTCTCATAACTTAATTTAAATCAGTTTTTGAGATGGTAGAGGTGAGTGTTGCTTAACCAGTTTTAGTGCTTGGAAGGGATGCTGGCAACTTTTTCACTTCAATCTTTATTTTTTGTTTTGGTATCCAGTGTTATACAGGATAGTTAACACTGTAGCAATTTGGATTTCTTAAATCAACTAAGTAGATGCAAAATGCAAAATGGTAAGAGATTTACTCTCTGAATTTTGTGCATCCTCATAGTGATACCATTTGGTATTTGATGGTGCTGTGGCACTTTTTGATACTTTTTAAAAAAGCAGGTAACAAGAAACAGTTCCACAAGAATAACTAGAGAAAAAACAATTGCTGATGAATTTAAAAATCAGTGAAAACTATCAACTAACCTTTTAAGTACCTGTCCGGTTCTTAGTCTTTACCAGAGTAATCTCACTGAAACAGCAGAACTTTATTTGTTATCAATCAACTCCTACGTAGACAATCTTATGAATTAGAGGCCCCCAAGATCCCTGTACATTAATTGCTCTGCTAAAGTATTGTAAACTCAGGGCCATGGCTTTCTTGATTGAATCAACTCACCTGTAGGGCAGCATTCCTCTTTTCCTTCTGCCTTCTCCTTTACCAAAATTACCTTTTTGTCTCATTGTCACTTTGTCTCATGATGCCCAAAGTAGGACAGCCTCAATTTAACCATCTTTGCTTCTAGGCACAGTTCAGGCTTCATTTGTTCTAAGACCCATTCATCGTTTTAGCAGTCCATGGTATTTGTAGAACTCTTCTCCAGCCTCATTTTTCAAATGCAACTTACCTAAGTGTTAACTTACCAGGTTCCCATTGATTCAACAGATATATTCTAGTTGATACTAAGAATTGGCTTTAGACCCTACAGGGAAGCCACTTGGCACAAATTAGATGGAACATCTGATCAGCCATCAAAAAATGACCAAACAAGATACAAGCTCAAAGTTAAAGAGTACTAATCCATTTAAATATTGAGGGAAAACAGAAATTGTGTTTAAGAGGAAACAAGAACACTAAAGCAATGTTTCTGTTGCTAGCTATTTGAAGAGGCTACAAATACATTCTAAATAGGCAAGCAGGAAGGGGAACAGGATAGCTCACATCCAACCACTTCACATGATGATGTATTCATCTATCTATATCTATCTATCTATCTATCTATCTATCTATCTATCTATCTATCTATCTATCTAGTAAGGTTAGAAATGGTGTGGCCCTCCAGATGATAAACTTGGACAATGCCTGTTATTGACCATGCTGGCAGGACCTAATGAGAAAGGATGGTATGTTCTCTCCATTGGCTGGCATGATGGGGCATAGAGCAGTCACTTGGCATTATTGAACAGAGGTGCAAATAGTAAACAACATGAAGATGGGACAAGTAGTAAATGCAACTAGTAAACCACATGAAAGCAGAACAGTCCCCCTTTTGCCTCTCACAATGGATTACATTATAATGTTGACAGAAGTGAAGGGAAAATGATGATGGAAGAGCTCATGGTATTAATAGAGACATGTTGAGCCTACATTGGACATCCTTAGATTGATGATGTCTGTTACATGTTTTGAGATCATTTAAATGAGAATGGGAGGCACTGATAGGTGGTAGTTGTGACAAGGTGCATTAAAAATGTGGCATGTCTTACAGGCAGCCTCCATAGATTCTCTAACACAATGTGTTCCATTCATGTATCAAATGAAGATAAGTGTCCAAATAATGTCTTATATAGGTATTGCTGAATATTGATTATGATCAGGTCCAATTTCTTTTGTTAAAGTGATGAATGAACACATTCATCTTTCTTTGTCATTAGTTTCCTTCACCATGCTGGAAATATTTCGGATACTGACCATGATGAATGGAAATAGTTCTTGTTTCAAAATAGCCTTTTAATATTATTTTTATTCAATTGCTGCTCCATTTCATTGTGGTAGGGAAGCTCTTTCATTACTAAGTAGGAATGAGATGCCTATTGTGTCATTCTATGGTGACTTCCTGAGGCTATGGAATCTCTGCAATTTTTGTGTAGAGACAGTCATTTTCCTCTAGTCTTTGGGTTAAAAGGTCTCTGCCAAATTTCCTCTAGTTTTATTGTTGTCATGCTTTTGTGTACATGTGGGATTGGGGGAAGGGAGAGGTTATTGTTAGGACAGACTTAAAGGAA
>CAOKZL010005515.1:0-12109 GCA_948472985.1 Iguana delicatissima | reverse complement strand
CAATAAACCACATCGAGAAAGAGATCAAGGTTTTATTTTGGATTCTGTAAAATGGAACACAAGGCACACAGCAAATCAAGTGTCCCCCAAACACAAGCCAAATCACATATCATATAGTTGACAAGGATTACATGATCCTCCCTGAGGAGGGGATAACCCCATACCTATAGGAAACCATGTCAGGAATACATTATTACATCAGCATTCAAGCCTTGTGCATGTGCATATAAGGTGGTCCCAAATTATAATACCAAATCCCACCTTGGTGTGTGTAAAAGTTAATGTTACAATGAAGTTTAATGAAGCTGTAGGTAACAGTAGGTTAGCTTTTGTCATTGCTCCCCTCTCCCATTGTCCAAGTCTGGGCTGCTCTGGATGTTGCAAGCCACAGAGCTAACCGCACTCCAACGTCTGCTGGCACTTGCTTTCCCATTTTAGCTTGTTTTGCTTATGAGGGAAAACCATTCCAGTTTTCTGGTGAATTTCTCTGGTGTCTTAAACTTGATAAATGTCTGGAGAGTGGGAAATGATCCCTTGGGTCTGTTACTGCAGTTCCTAAGTCGCACTTGGGGTGATATTAAATATCACTTTGATATCAATAATTTGGCCTTCTTCTACCATCCCTCTCCACGTGTCTGCGAGGTCCCCCGGACAAACTCACAGACAGGCACGGCCACTAATCGCTGTAATATTCCAACACAATACAGGCTGGCCAGAAATAGCCGTCCCGCCGCTTCAGGAGACCTCAAAGGCAAGTACCCTGTTATGTATGCATGCTACTTACAAAGAACTCCCTGCCCCGAGCAGGAGGCTTGATTAGGAGAATACTCAACCGTCAAGCACTGCGCATCTGCATACTGCGTACTCCTTTGTCAATTCGGACTTAACTCAATCGTGCTAAATTCTGACCGTTCGGAGGCTTTGTCTCCAGTCCGAAACTCATTTTTTCCCCCAAGTATGGACTATCCTGTGGCTACATTTTTCCCTATATAAACCCCTGACTTTGAGCATTTCTTTGGATCGTTCGGACCGCTCGCGACTTCCATCCAGCTTTGCTGCTGCTTTGCTTGGCGAGCCTTCCCCTCAGTCCCACGTACTGAGACTCCATATCTCTGAACTCAATCTTCAGACTACCCGGGCTTCAGGACAGGTGTAGTATTTCCCAAACCAACAACTCCTCTTAAAAATCCCTCTATCCCAGTCCAACCTTTATTTCTATAGTTATCTGTGTGATTGTGTTGCACACACTATTTGACTGTATTTTGATAAAGATCACAATTATTATTTCAATTCTGTTTGTTCCTTGACTCGGCCTGACCCTGTAGACATTGGGTAAAAGATTCCGATCCGTTGCCCTGCCTTCCGTATTGCTAGTTTGCGCTCTTGGCTAATTTCCCCAACTTATATAATTGAGAGCGCATTCAGATGTCCCTCCCGGGACCCCCAGAAAACAGGGTAACAGGTCTTCCTTTTCTTTAGGACATGTCAAACTGGCTGTCCGCAGGCACTAATCTCAGGACAGGAGAGTCCTTTTCCCTCCAAGATCTAGAGGATGAGTCTGTGGGACACAAAACTGATGCACTGGGTAAATATGTGGCGGGGGCGGGCGGGCAGGCAGAACTGATATGTTACTATAGTAGATTCTGCACCAGTCAGTGTCAGAAGTGAAGTCTTTTCTCAGGGGGCTGTTAAATTATGTTGGGAAGTTTGTTATTTGGCAGTGATTCAAAAATTACATGGAGGATCCTCTGTGAATGTGTTTGCCTGAACCAGGAATGAGGAACTGCAGTGGGTCTGGGGTCCTATTTTCTACCCCTGAGACCTTGTCAAAGGCCCTGTAATAGCCAAAAATACCATTGAGGAATTCAGAAATGGCCGGTGCTAGTTTTGAAAAACAGCTGGTTTAGAATTTTGTATGTAGCGTGTAAGTGGACATACGATAGCAATTTAAAAGGCAAAATGCAGCTCTTGTATGAAGACCCAAGGGAACTGAAACACTTAGGCTATTTCAGCACTACATTGCTATAATGCTATTATTCCACTTTCAACATCCTATGGAACCCTGGGGCTTGCAATTTAGGGAGAGGCATTGAGAATTCACAGCCTTTGGCCTCAGTAACCCCCTAGAATTCAACAGAGTGTTGAAAGTGGAATAGCAGCACTATAACAGAGTAGTGCGGAAATGGCCTTAGTCCTCCATCTGATGGACCACTACATACAAGGAGGTGATTTCAGCTACACAAGCGGGGTTCGATGGGCGGCTATGGAGGAAAGAGCCTTCTTGATGATGGCACCTTGCCCGCCCTAGAAAGGCTCATCTGCCATTTTCTCTGGAGCTTCTTCATTTTCTCACAACTCTTTTGTATGCTGTCAAGATTTTCTTTCTCTGTGCCATTTTAAACTCTACTGCTGTTTCTTTTATTCTAAAATTAATTTCCAATTCTAAATTTTAAAATTAGTTTCCTATCTTTATTATTTGGTAATTACCAAATGATGGCTCGTCAGCCATCCAGATTGGCAATTGGAAGACTTGGAGGATGCAAATGAGAAAATCCAGGATCTTGAGTTTGTGGTGAACAGCTCAGTTTAAAGTGTTAATCCAGAGTGCAACTACTGTCAAAAGGCAGATTTCCCATCAGGGAGCACAGAAGTGATGGGAACTAGGGGGCTGGTAGGAAGAAAGAAGCAGCCAGTGTAGGCAGAGACAACGAATAAGCAGGCATCAAGAACAGAGTCCATCCAAGGGTCTCTGGAAGGTGGGAAGAGGGCAAAGGGACACAGAGGGAAAAAGGGAAACAAGAAGACTCAAGTAATTATCGCCCAGTCAACCGGACATCAATACCAGGAAAGATTCTAGAGCACATCTTTAAACAGTCAGTTTGTAATTACTTAGAAAACAATGCCGTGATCAATAAAAGCCAACATGGATTTCTCAAAAACAAGTCATACCAGACTAATCTTGTCTCTTTTTATGATAGTGTTACAAGTTTGATAGATGAAGGGAATGCTGTGCGCATAGCATGTTGTGATTTCAGTAAGGTCTTAGACATAGGCCCTTTCTGCATGAGGTGAGGGAATGGCTCCGTGCTGTTACCTACCGCTTCTTCTGGGGTCCAAAGCAACGCGGACTGTCCCTGAAGCCCTTTGCAGGGCTCCTCCTTGGTCCAGGGTGAATTGGAGCAGTGCGACGTCTGTACACTGCTCCGGCTTCCAAAATGGCAGCTTGCGGTTGTTCGGGAGTCCCGAACAAGTGCTGAAGCTTGCCATGCCTAAAGCCCGCCCTCTGCAGATCACAGACTCACATTGGTGTGAGCCTGCGAATCTGCACAAGGGAGCAATGGTGCGTTCCAGGAATATAAAGACCTGTTTTTTGCGGTCTTTAGAAAACACGCTGGAGGATCACTTGAGGTCGTTTTGGAGTGGACTGAGGTGCAGATCTCCGGTAAGTAGTCCGCTCCAAAGTGCAGACGACCTCCGTGAGAGGACGCACTGCCCCTTTCTAATTGCCTGGTACAGAAGGGGCCAAAGTTCCCCATGACATTCTTGCAAAAAAGCTAGTAAAATGCAGTCTGGACAGGGCTACTGTTAGGTGGATTTGTAATTGGTTGACTGAATGAACCCAAAGGGTGCTCACCAAGGGCTTCTCTTCATCCTGGAGAGAAGAGACTAGCGGGGTGCCACAGGGTTCTGTCCTGGGCCCAGTGCATTCAGCATCTTCATCAATGACTTGGATGAAGGAATAACGGACACAGTGATCAAATTTGCAGATGACACCAAATTGAGAGGGGTCGCTAATACACCAGAGGGCAGGATCAAAATTCAAAATGACTTTAACAGATCGGAGAGCTGGGCCAAAGCTAAAAAAAAAAAAAAGAATATCAACAGAGAAATGTAAAGTCCTACACTTAGGCAGAAAAAAATGGAATGCACAAATATAGAATGGGCTGGATAACAGTACGTGTAAAAGGAATCTAAGGCCCTTTCCACACGGGGTAAAAAAAACGGCTTAGGGCGACCTCATCCGGAGGTCGTCCACACCGTGGAGCGCGCTAGAGCGGTTTGAATAGTGGAGGTTCCACACCTCAAACCGCGCTAGCACGGCCGCAAGGGGTGGCGCGGCGCGTTTTTAAAAACCACATTTTATGTGGTTTTTACGAAACGCGAGCGCGCTAACCCGTTGCAGCGCCCCTTGTGAAACTGCAGGGACGCGCTAGCGCGTCCCTGCAGAGCTGCCCAGGGGCGGGCTTCCGGCTGGCGCGCTGCCCTGATTGGCGGAGCACCGCCGGAAGTTGCCGGCCGCCATTTTGGGCGCCGCTGAGCGCCGCCGAAACTCGCCAGCGTGTGGAGCGGCGAACGAGCGCTCCCCGCAGGGACGGAGCAAACCGTTTTCAGGTAAGATCCGTCCCTGCGTGCGCTGCCCCGTTCCCCCGTCCCCCGTGTGGAAAGGGCCAAAGAGTCTTGGTGGACCACAAGGTGAACATGGGTCAGCAGTGTGATTCAGCAGCCAAGAAGGCCAACATGATTCTTGATTGCATCAATAGGAGTATGGCGTCTAGATCAAGGGAAGCAGTAGTACCACTCTATTCTGCTTTGGTTAGACCTCATCTGGAATACCATATCTACTTCTGGGCATCTCATTTCAAGAAGGATATTGGCAGGGTGGAATGTGTCCAGAGGAGGGCAACCAAAACGGGGAAGGGTCTGGAAGCCATGCACTATAAGGAGCGGCTTAGGGAGCTGAGCATGTTTAGTCTGCAGAAGAGAAGGTTAAGAGGGGATGTGATAGCCATGTTTAAATATTTGAAGGGATGTCATGTCAAGGAGGGAGAAGGCTTGATTTCCACTGCTCCAGAGACTAGGGCAAGGAGCAATAGATTCAGACTGCAGGAAAAGAGATTCCATTTAAATGACAAGAAGAACTTTGTGACAGTTAGAGCTGTTTGGCAGTGGAATATGCTGCTTCGGAGTGTGGTGGTGTCTCCTTCTTTGCCGGTTTTTAAGCAGAGGTTGGATGGCTATCTGCTGAGAGTGCTTTGATGTGGGCTCCAGCATGGCAGGGGATTGGACTGGATGGCCCCTGTGGTCACTTCCAACCCTATGATTCTGTGACTTTAGAGGGGCAGGTAGGAGGGGAGAAGTAATCTCACTGGGATTAGGGGAACAGGCAAGAACACCTCATCACCCACAACCACACTATTTTATTAAACTAAACTGTATCCTTAAGTGCCACGAACTTTTCTGTTGAGGGAGGATCTCTCTAGTGAGAATTGTAATTTTCCTTACTTGAGATTCTAACAAGCATTGTTTCACATTCATTAGATGCAGAATCAAGGCAGCACAAGCTTCCTCATAATTCAAACATTTATTAAAAGCACTGTGTAATATATTAAAAATATAGGCATGGAAAGCAGAATTGGCACTGAGAGAGATAACATCTCTGCTTGCATAACTATGGAGAATGTACACTTAAGCACTGAATTTCAAGTCAATGCTTCTCACCTGAAAGAGGAAACACCACTGAGTTTGAAAAGGCAGAAAACAGAACAGAACCTCCATCATCAGAGTGAGCAAATTTTACAATACAAGATAATTGGGAGAAAAATGCGGGGGAAATTATTTGCATCCCACCCTGCTGGTGTGTTTCTCAGACACTTGGCCAAAGCTGGAAGTAGGATGTTTTTCCCTCTGGTCCAGATAGAATGGATGGTCCTTGTTGCTCCAGAAGGAATAGTTCTCCAAACACCAAGCATTTATATAGGCTCATATGGCTTCCATTGCCAGACACATTGATGATTCATAAATAACAAATTGCAATAAAATAATCATGAAAAATTCTACACTCTGTTAAAGTGTTCTAACTGTGGCCCCGATGTTTATGGACTTTAGCTCCAAAGTCCCAGCCACTATGGTCAATGCTCAGGGCTTCTCTGAGTCACACTCTGAACAGGTGACCCTACCCAAAGGGTTTCTTCAACAGCAGGTTTTCTGATGTTTTGTGAAATGTGCTTGGCCAAGAAAAGACCTCTCAAGTTGAGCACTGAGAAAGATTCTCTTCTGAGCTGGTTTGTGCTAGATTCTCCAACCTGAGTGTTGACCAAATGTTCCCACAGCAGCATTCTTATAGCATCTTTCTCTTCTATGAGTCATCTGATGTCTCTTTAGATGCAGGTAGTGGACGAAGTTTTTTTGACAAGCTAAACAACTATACCGTTTTTCACCTAGGTGAACTCTCTTGTGAACCAGAAGGTGTGCCTTTTGGGTGAAATGTTTTCTACACATCATGCATTTGCAGGCTCTCTTTTTAACATGGAGGTACAAGTGCGGCCCAAATGTTGAGTGGCCTGATGTACGGGGAACGATTTTCTTCCGCTGACCCTGTGTCCCTCCTGTGCGGGTTCTCTTGTGACCTCCAAGTTTAGATGTCTGAGCAAATCTTTTTCCATGATGGGGGCCAAGATGAATTCTCTCTCTTGCATGGGCTCTCTGGTGGAGAGCCCATGCAAGAAAATTTCTTCTCCAACCAAAATTTTTCCCACACTTCTGGCATTTGTATGGTTTCTGTCCTGTATGGATTCTCTGATGCTTCACAAGGTTTGTCTTTTGAGTAAGACATTTCCCACACTGGGATTTGTATGGTTTCTCTCCTGTGTGAACCCTCTGATGCTTCACAAGGCTTGATTTTTGAGCAAAACATTTCCCACACGCTTGGCACCTGTATGGTTTCTCTCCTGAGTGGACCTTCTGATGCTTCACAAGGCTTGATTTTTGAGTAAAACATTTCCCACACTCCTGGCATTTGTACAGTTTCTCTCCTGTGTGGACTCTGTGATGAATCACCAAGTTTGAAGAAGAAGGAAAAGCTTTCCCACACTCCTGGCACTTGTATGGTTTCTCTCCTGTGTGGACCCTCTGATGCTTCACAAGGTTTGATTTTTGAGCAAAGCTTTTCCCACACACCTGGCACCTGCATGGTTTCTCTCCTGAGTGGACCCTCTGATGCTTCACAAGGCTTGATTTTTGAGTAAAACATTTCCCACACTCCTGGCATTTGTACAGTTTCTCTCCTGTGTGGACTCTGTGATGAATCACCAAGTTTGAAGAAAGGAAAAGCTTTCCCACACTCCTGGCACTTGTATGGTTTCTCTCCTGTGTGGACCCTCTGATGCTTCACAAGGCTTGATTTTTGAGTAAAACATTTCCCACACTCTTGGCACTTGTATGGCTTCTCTCCTGTGTGAACTATCTGATGCGTCACAAGGTGTGGTTTTTGAGCAAAACATTTCCCACACTCCTGGCACTTGTATGGTTTCTCTCCTGTGTGGCCCCTCTGATGCTTCACAAGGCTTGATTTTTCAGCAAAACATTTCCCACACTCCTGGCACTTGTATGGTTTCTCTCCTGTGTGGACCCTCTGATGCTTCACAAAGTTTGATTTTTGAGTAAAACATTTCCCGCACTTCTGGCACTTGTATGGCTTCTCTCCTGTGTGGACTCTCTGATGAGTTATCAGGTGTGAATGAAAGGGAAAAACTTTTCCACACTCTTTGCATTGGTGTGGTTTCTGTCCTGTATGAACTTCCTTGTGCTTCACAAGATGGCAATTGTGAACAAAACTTTTCCCAAACACTTCACATCTGAAGCATTTCCTTCCCTTGTGTTTTAAACACTCCCCAGGCTTTTCTCTGCTATAATGTTGGTCTCCTTCATGGCTCCTCTGTTGTCTGGCAAGGTCCAGCCCATCCTTAAAAGCAATCCCACATTTGCCACATTCAGTTAGTTCACTCCATTCACGTTCTGGGAAGAAAGAACAACACAGAAATGACTGATTCTCAGGTATGGTAGGAAAAGACCATGCAGACCAATTGTGAGGCGGAGGAAACAAATGTGATGCTAAATGACAGGAAACGTTTTCAAAAAGAGCAGTTGTGATCCCTTTTTTCTCCTTGATAACTAAAGGAATTTTGATAACTAAAGGAATTTTGATAACTAAAGGAAACCACTTAATGCATCTGAATTCAAGAAGGAGAGCCAAACATCAGTCCTCCCCCACATTCACATGTTCAACTTTTGTGACTTTATTTGCAAGGTGCCTGCTTTCCTTCCCCTGTTCTCTCTCTTCCATTCCCTGGCCTTTTGCAGAGGTGCAGGGAGGGGGAAAAATCTTCACTTCCCTGCACTCTCCCGCCGGTCCCCTGTGCAGAAAAGAAAAAGGGGCACATGAGTGGCGGGCAGGAGAGCGCAGGGGGAAGAACCTTTTTTTTCCTTCACTCTTCTGGTTGTCACCCACATGGGAGCACAAAAACAAGGCAGGGCATGGAGGCAACAGGCAGGAGACTGGAGGGGGGTGGGAAGGTTTTTTCCTCTGCACTCTTCTGCCTTTCCCTCAGGCCGGCAGCAGCAGAAAGAATGAGGGAGGGGGGAAGTGCTCATTTTGGGGGAGTTATTTGCAATTTTTTGACTTTTGCAAGGGTTCTATGCCCCTAACCTTTGTGAATGTGGAGGGCCTCCTGTACTTGGAGCACCATTGCTTTCAGGCCAGGTTTGCCACTTCTCCACAAGCATTTTCTGAGTGCAGGGTGCTGAACATTCAATAACAGATTTGTAGCCAAGAAATCAAGAGATATGAACCAGAGTCTTCTATCAGCTACTTAGTTAAGTATTTCTAACTTGTTATACTTATCTAAGTAACCTCTTCTGGTGGGATTCCCCAGTATCAGTCAGCCATGTTCTGTCGGCTGGCAGAACAGACCTCCTTCTTCCAAGCAGCTGATGCTCAATGAAATAGGTTGCGGCAATAGTTACGTTCATAGAAATAGTGTCACAAACATGGCGTGAGAGTCTCAATTGTGATAAGGTAGTGATCGTAAATACAGAAAAAGTACCTAGATTTACTTATCTGTAACTGGAATTTGAGAGTGGTGTGGTGGTTTGTGCGTTTGGCTAAAACCCTGGAGATCAGGGATTGATTCCCCACTTGGCCACAAAAACCCACTGAATGAGCTTGGGCCTGTTGCACATTCTCAGCTCCCATAAAAGTCCATGATAGATTCACCTAAGGGTCACTACAAGTTGAAAACGACTTGAAGGCAAACGACAACTAGAAATTACAGAGCTCTTGATGGCTCAGTTGGTGACCATCTCCCTTCCAGGCAGGAGGGCTTTGTGGCTGACTTCTGTCAATCTGATTACATTGAGGATTTGGCCTTTCCTAGGAGGGTTTGAGTGTAAAGAACTTGACACTCATGGCTCTTCTCCTTTCTCCAGAAAAGAAACGACCTTAGGGTTGGGAACTGAAGTTAAGTCAGTAGAAAGGGGAATGAGAAGCACTGGGGATTATCTGCAGAAGAGAATAGTACTTCTGGCTGTTTTAGAGTGCAATTTTAAAAAATCCTTCCAGTATCAAGCAAAGTCTCCCCACTCACTATCTGGTTGGATATTTGGATAATTTTTATTTCTATAGTGCTGGAAAAGCCTTGAAAATGTATCCACAAACTTCAGGGTGTGGAAGGGGCAGCCACCTGACCCCTGGACCCTCCAGTCAGGGCTTCTTTTATCACATTTTTCTCCCTGGTGACTTAGAGGAGATCCTGGTTCAACGCAGGCCATCTACTGTTGAGGTTTTGCCCCTGCCTTGGACAGCAGGGTGTTTGGGGCTGGCCTGTGAAGCCACAGGGGCATAAGAGAAAACGGTGTACTGCGATGTAAGTACGATCTGGGCCAAAGAGGGGAGAGTAAGATCATGCGTTTCTTAGACTGCATTTCCTTTTATTTTTATGTAATTGTTTCAACTTGTGGAATTGTTTGGTCTAATTTTAATGTTTTCTTCGCAAGTATATCCTTCCTCAACTTACATAGGACAGTGGGTCAAAATGGAAGCCAAGTTCCTTACCCACTGAGGAGATGTTCTCATAGTTTTCCATCATCACCTGAAGGTACAAAGACTGTTGGTTCAGATCCAGGAGGCCCCATTCCTCCTTGCTGAAATATACAGCCACATCCACAATGGTCACCAGCTCCTGTAACGAAAAAACTGCTCACATTCAGAAATGTGGAAAAACAATACATGACTCAACCACTTCCAAATACTGGGGTGGCAGTCGTATCGTTTCTTTAAATTCTCCCTCATCCCCTGTTGTGTAGAACAATCATCAATGAAAAGACGAGACCACAGGCCAGATAACTGATGGAGCCAGCTTTCATAGGTGAAGACAGGGTTGCCAAAAGCCCTCTTTGCATGCACACAGTGTGGTGGTGGGAGGAGATGGAGGCAAGAGAGTGGCATAAAAAAGAAAGAAGGGGCATCTTAGGGCAGCTTTACTGAAGCTTGGCGGTGGTGGTCCAAGTTACACAGTAAATTCCATGATCAAGCAAAAATTTGAACCCAAGTCTCTCTGTTCCTAGTACAGAACTTCAAAAACAACTCAAGAAGGATATCAACAAGCTGGAACATGTCCATAGGAGGGCGACCAAATTGGTGAAGGGACTGGAAGCCATGCCCTATGAGGAACGGCTTAGGGAGCTGGGTATGTTTAGTATGCAGCAGAGAAGGTTAAGAGGGGACATGACAGCCATGTTTAAATATTTGAAGGGATTTCATGTTGAGGAGGGAGCAGGCTTGGTTTCCGCTGCTCCAGAGACTAGGACAAGGAGCAATGGATTCAAGCTGCAGAAAAGGAGATTCCACCTGAAGCTCGGAAGAACTTCCTGACGATCAGAGCAGTCTGGCAGTGGAATATGCTGCCTCGGAGTGTAGTGGAGTCTCCTTCTTTGGAGGTTTTCAAGCAGCGCTGGATGGCCATCTGTTGGGAATGCTTTGATATGTGTTCCTGTATAGCAGGGGGTTAGATTGGATGGCCCCTATGGTCTCTTCCAACTCTATGAGTCTATGATTCTATGATAATTCTGTATGAGTTCCCTCAGATTAGCTATAACTCTAAAAATGGTATCAAGATTGAAACACAGTCGAAGAAAAAGAATGTGTCAATTAATTTGCTGAATTTCAATAATAATGATAATTAGCATAATGTGTAAATTACTGGACTGGATTTTAGGAAGTAAAATATGGCAAATCTATGTGAAAAGAGATTTTTTTTTACAAGTGGGAGCTTCTTGAATCTATCCGTCTTCTGTACAACATTGCAGACCACCCTCTAAGCCCTGTACATGTTTGGGATTCCAGCTCCCATCATTCCTATCCACATGGTCAGATTGTTTTGCATAGGAGGCATAAAATACCACAAACACCTCTTCTCATTCATGTTAGGAAAAATACAAGGCAAACAGATTAAAAGACTACATTGCTGCCTTTCATGCAACCAAAATCCTGCTGCCTGAGTCTCTCCCTACTCTCTGAAATTGTAGGGCCAGCCCTGAAAGCCATGTAGTTACTACTAGTATAGATCATGACACCAAGATACTGATAGAGTTGAGGAAACCTCTGAAGTTCCACAACTGAGCAGACTGTGCAGCTCCACTCCAAGCCCATACTGGGTGGGAAAATGGGACAGCAGGAGGACAGGATCCTCTACAGTGACTTGGTGAACAGTACTGCAGATGCAAGGCTGGCATCTGCTCAGCTCTCGGATTGACAAAACAGAAAGGTCTCTTTTCTTTAGGTTACTGCTAAGGACAAGGGTGCTTCCAACTTCAGTCTAGAACAGTGATTCTCAACCTGTGGGTCCCCAGATGTTGTGGACTTCAGCTCCCAGAAGCCCCAGCCACTATGGCCAATGCTCAGGGCTTCTGGGAGCTGAAGTCCACGAACATCTGGGGACCCACAGGTTGAGAACCACTGGTCTAGAAAATGATGTCACTTCTCCAAACTGGTGCAGAACAAAGCCAAGGACTCCAGATTGGGGAGAGAGAGAGAGAGAGAGAGATTGAGAGAGGGAGGAAGATGGCACGAACCTCAACCTGGTTCAAAGGCATCTCTTGTGAGGTTCCCCTCACTCCTTTGTCCAGATCTTGACAAAGACTCTTCTTTCTTCCCATGTCTGGTGATCAAATGGGTCTTTTCAGGATCTTTGCACACCTGCAGAAAATAGGGATGGAAATGATTTGGCATTGCAGAAATTCACACGAGCTGGAATCTTACTTTTTAGTTGTAATT
>CAOKZL010005513.1:0-11264 GCA_948472985.1 Iguana delicatissima | reverse complement strand
GTGTACACTGCACAGTCCTAAACTGGCCGTGCCTCCAGGTGTACTGGGAAATGCTCTATCACCAATATTAAAGAAAGATTCAAAATGTGGTCTTATCAGCTGCCTTCTGTAGAATATAGGAGTGAGGGCAATCTTGTCCCTTACCTTAGAAAGTAATATGTCTAGGGCTATCTGATCAGCGTCAGGCTTACCTCTGAGCAAGTATGTGTAGGGTTCTGTTGTCATTTTTGTAACCATACATTCTGACGGCATCCTGTTAGAGCATGTATAGTAAGTTAACCCTATACCTGTAGATGTCTATTTGTTCTTCATTTTTGCATGTGCCTTCCTTCTCACTTGAAGCTGGAATATTGCTGCCAAAGTCCCCAGCATTATCATTTTCTTTGTGCCTGGAAAAGGGAGAATCATATAAATATCTTTTCTATGTCCAATACCTAATGTATGAGTTAGACCTTAAAACATTGCCCTGACTAGGTTATCTGTATTCTTTTACCCATGTCCAGGAAGCTACTTTGTTCTGCAGCTGGGTTTTAGGTGTTCTCATAGGAAGGTCAGATTTGTGCCCATTAGCTCTGCGGACACTGCTCTGCTTGTCCATGTTCAGCGGCCAGGCATGGCCTGGCACAACAATGGAGGACATGACGTTCGGACAAGTAGTAAGCACCTTGGCTGGAGGTCAATTTTGAAATCTTAAATAACAACTCACTTACAACAGGGTACAAAACACTGAATGGCAAATACAGGACAAGTTGTTTGTTGTTGTGTGCCTTCGAGTCATGTCCAAATTATGGCAACCTCAAGACAAGTCATGACAGGGTTTTCTGGTGCTGAGAGAATGTGATGTGCTGGAAATCACCCAGTGGGCTTCCATGGCTGATTGGGGGAATGAGACCTGGTCTCGAGGTCTGCTGTCCAGAGCTCAGACCACTGCACCTTGCTCTCTCCTAGAGGGACTGACTTGCTACAAAACCAGCATGCTGACTCTGTGCCTGCATGTACCTCGGACAAGTTAAACGGGGCCAGAAGCTTACCTTGACTTTAGAGGTGAATTTATTCATTTATTAATTCACTATTTCTCATGCTGTGAACCTAAAAGGTTCACATGAGCTTTGAAGTCTAATTTTTGAGAAGAATAAGTAAGACCTGATACTGTTTTTCTTGTTTATTTCTTTGGTTAAAAAAAAAAAGGCAGGGGTTATATTTTGTTCATGAGCTATCCTATAGAGAAGAAAACTCAGTGAACTTAAAAATTACCAGTTCCTTTTTGTTCTGGTTTTACCTGATATTCATGGTTTTCTATTCAAACACTTTCTTTATATTTGTCAGTTTCTCCTCCAATCCAGAACTATTCTAGCACTCAGGCAACCTTACAGAAGTTGACTTTCACCCATGTCCATGTGCCATTTTAATTATTATTCAGGGAGTTGTAGCTAAAGTGCCAAAATGTTTTAGCAAAGTTGCACTTGTTAAACACAAGGATCATATTGTTTTCTGCAAATAATCCTTCCCCTTGTCTTGCTTTCTGTCCAACTGTGTCTGGAATGAAGTAGCCGTATTTAGTCTTGACTGCCCGTCTTTGTACTGAGAGAGTGATAAAGTTTGCCTTTTCATTCTGCCATTATTTCATTCTGGAAAATACTGGGTAAACCTAAACTGACCTGGAAGCAGAAATGACAAGTCCCGGTAATGCGCAGGCCTTCTCCCAGGAAAGGCTTTGAGATAAATAAAATGGTACTGTGTGTATCCAAACCAACATTTTTTGTAATCCTGAGGTTTCAAATACGTCCAAAGGACTCCCACTCATTACTAACTCAATACTTTTTTAAAAAAAAAATGAGAGAAATCAGGCCATTTTTTTTTTTAAACCCAGACTTTTAATGAGCTCCTTAGGTGGTAAAATGACTCCTGGCAGTTCAATTATTTCTGTCTCCTTTTGGTTGAGTCTCATCCTTGTTCTAGCTGGACTTGCAGTGTCCTGATCTTCTCCCGGACCCCTCCTTCCACCCTCTCCCTTTGCGGAAGGGAGCTGCATAGTGGAGCCCCAAACTTCCTCCAGGTCCTTTTGCCTTGTCATACTCTGCCAGTGGATTCCCCTCCAGCCAGGAGGGTGGCGCTCCACACATCTCCACATCTCTCTTTGGCCAACATCCAGGACTTGCTCTCTGTCACCCTCTTCAGCTCCAGCAGTGCAGGACTCCAGGAGTTCATGGCTTCAATCTTCTCCTGCTGGGACTGGTCACTCATCCGGAAATCCTTCGGCTGTCTGCATCATCTTTCTCATCTTCCTTGTTCCAGAGGGGTTGCGGGTGTTAGATATGGTGAGCTGGCTGGTGTTTCTTTGCTCCATCCTTGGCAGAGACAGTCAGGATGTTGTTCTCATCAATGGAGAATCTGCTACAGCGATGACGGGGACCTCGGAGGGAGCCAGCGGCATCCCTGTCGCTAAGGTGCCTAGGAGATGGTTGTGCTTGGCTCAGAAGTTCCTTCCCCCTCGTAGACCATGAGGACAAGATGAGTCTTGGTCATCTTCGGTGGTGGCTAATTCACGTCTCCTTGGTTGGGATGCTAGTTGCGTTGATTATAGTGGCCATGACCCCCACCTTGAGTGTTGATTCCTAAGACAGAGGGGTGACATCCAGGAAGAAACATGTTCTGCATCTTCGGTGTCGATTGCCAGTCAAGTGGCTGCGTGGCATGGCTGCCCCAAGGCCACTGCTTCATCGGGATTGATGCCTTTGCAGAGCTCCTTCCCATGGGAAGAAGTCCTTCACAGTTTTTGGGTCTCTTGCATACGGGTGAGCCTCCAATAAGATGATATCCATCATCTACCTTGGGCATCCTTCCAAGGCCCTTCCAGGGAAGCTTCAGAGTGGCCCGGAAGAGGTCTGAACACAGGTCCCCCAAACGCGCCCTGGCCATGGTCATGTGGGAAAGTCAATCCCATGGTAGAGGCAGTCCACGGAGATGCTAGTGCGCAGGCTGAGGATGACTTGGCCCGTTCAGCTGCTGTCTTCAGCCTCGATGGCCTTCTTATCCTGGTATCTTGTGCTTCTTTTTTGAACTCTTCGGCCAGGTAGTCTACCAGTTTTTTGTCAAAATCCTGCCTACCCAGTGTGTGTCACCTGCTGTAGCCTTCACTTCAAAGATGCCATCTTCAACAAAAGCAGGGATGGGGACACACGGAAGTAACCCCATGCAAATCGAAAATGAGGATATTCCGGCTCCCCTCTTCCTAACTTTTGGAGGCTCAAATCCATGGGGCGATGGCGGCTGCCGTGGTTTCATCCCAGGATCTTCAGGACCTGGAGCCTGCATGCTCCGGGATGGCTGGCCTGGTCGTGGCATCGTTGAAGGAGGGTGGGGACTGTGGACCACGGCTTGGGAGATGAACAACCCAGGAAGCCTCAGCCCGTTCATCTTGGTGCAAGACCATGGCAGAGATCTCCTCAGGGTAGAAAGGTCCTCGGCTCGCCCTTGTGGGACACCCCTGGGATTCTAAGTTGCTCGTGGTTGACCCACAGCAAAGGCCCAGTGTTCAGGTCTTCTTGGACTGTGTCGTGAGATTCTCCCTGCCATCAGCCGCTTGGCATCGAAGACCGTGTTCTGGGGTTGAGGGAGGCCTGGTGTCCTTGGCAGCACTCCCCACGAGGTGCTCGCTGTTGGTGAAGGCCACGCAAGCTGGAGTGGGCTCTGGGTGGCCTTGGCTCATTGGCGATCATCTAACTTTGCTCATGGGCCGTACACGGCCACACAGCCTACAATGTTGTGCCGAGGTTGATCCGACAGCCAGGGCATTTTGCTTAGGCATGGTGACTCTGCCTTTCTCAGGTAGAAGATCTACAGAAGGGAGGTGGATGCTCCCATCTTCGGTTTGCCTCCCTCTTGATCCCTTTCTCTCCCCCTGTACTTGGCTGTTTCAAGGCCTTAGGTTTTGATGGTGGGACCCCTCCCTTGCCTATAGCTGGGCATTACTTGGCCTTTCTGCTCCTTAATTGCCAAACTCCTGGTTACTTCATCAGGAAACATCACAATGGTGGGGATTTGGGTAGACAATGTTGAACTGGCTGCTCTCTGGACCTCACTCTCTGGGCTCAAGCCCTCTGGCTTACTCAGTATCCTTGGCATTCACTACAACCAGCCAGGACTAGATGGCAGATGGTTACCCAGAGGACTGTCGTCAGACTGCGGGATGACTGCCACAGAGATTCGACAGCTGCAATACACTGTCCAGATTGAACAGTATTAAAAGACCAGTCTTTTCTGAGGTACTTCAGTTATTGTCCAGCCTGAAATCTTGTGTCTAGGGCCTTTTCTTCTCATCTGTCTTCTATTTTTCTTTGCCCACTGCATTGTGCTGCCCTTGGAGAACTTGTGACTGTTTTGGGCTGGAGATTTCAATTTCTGCTCCCATCTTTGCTTCCAGGAGTTCTGGATGACAGCACCCATTTTTGTCAGCGGTGCCCATCTCACTGCTTCTTTGTCGTCATCGCTAGCCTTCCAGGTGGTCATTTGGGACAGAAAATTAGGAACCCGCCTCAGGGCAGGGAAACTCTGAGTCACACTCGGCTCTTGCAAAGCTCAAAGCTTTTCCGAGGGAAGCAGTGGAAGACTTTGCCAGCTCAAGTGTGTGATAATAACACGTTCTGAGGAAAGAGGAGAGCCGGGCTGTGCTTTTCCAGGGACGGATGTGAAAAGAAAGCTTAAAAAAAGAAAAGCCTCCGGCATTCTGATATTGGCATCAACAAAGCCCTGCTCTCCAAAAAGTGGGCCATGGTTGAGGATGACAAATAAAATGAGAAAATACCGCCGTGAAGTCGATCTTGGGAGGACTGAAAACGGCAGCACACCACAGCTTTACAGGAGGGGATACTATAGAGCTACTGTGTCGGAGGTGACCCCAGGGGGTCAAGGTGAAGGTATTCAGGGGCTCGACAGAGCCATCTGGATCTAGAAAGGAACATGATAGACACGTCCCTGTCATTACCATCAGACGTGTCTTCCAAAACCTCAAGACTCCCCAAAAGAAGTTTCAGGGCCATGGTACCAAAACGGCACTGTTGGAGATTTTTCTTTTCACCCGCGGTGGTTGCTTTGCCTTCCCAGCACCCAGCCTTTGGCATCATCTGATTTTCTTTTTTTTTCAGCTCCCTCCCCTGTTTAGAACCGTATCCTGCGCCACTAGCCTCACCGAGTGTAGACCAGTGCCTCCGTTTTCCAATTTCCAAAAAACAGAATGAAAAACAAGGAGGGAGTGAGCTTAAAGGAAAGGAGGGAAGAAAGTGGCTATCTATATGTTGCTTTTCTTTTCGCCAAGGAGATATTGAATAATTTTTCTGACTTTCTTTGGAAATGCACTCTGTCACTTGATAGCACTAACCTGAGATATAGAGGCTACGGGGTGGAAAAGGTACAACAGGAGCAATTTCTTGCTTTCTGCTCCATTGCATTCTCAAAACAAGCACCACCACCTAGGACATGTCAAGTTCTTCCCATCCCTCTAGATATGAAGGCATGTGTGGGTTTGGGTAAATTATACACAAAGGAACTGAAATGAAATCATCTCCCATTTTCAAGGGGCCAAACCTACAGGTACAGATCTGTCTCACCCCCTGTATGGAGGGGAAAACCCATTGTGGTAAGTGTAAAAATAGGCAGGAAAAATGGTTGCCACTCTAATTTAAGGGCACCAACACAGTATGGACAGACAAGGATTCAACTTCAGACTTCGGAGAGTAAAGATTTCAAAGCCCCAACCTTGGTTCCTTCAGTTTCTACTTTCATCTTTTCCTCCATTCAGTTTTCTAAAATTTAAATATGGAAGAATCAAGTTCTCTTCATCTTGACGTATACCTACCCATGACATCTGTATAAAACAAAATCTTCAGTCATCGCCAAGAGGAGAATACATTTTTTCATAAACAACAGCGTGATGTAGTGGCTGGAGAGCTGGAACAGGACTTGACAATTCATCTAATATGGCAGAGGGCCCCTCCCAAACTGCGAACTCCAGGATCCCATAGGATGTTTGAAGTGGAATAAAAGCACTATAACAGGCTAGTGTGGAAATGGCCCTGGACTTTGGGCCCACGGACCCTGCTCAGTGATGCTGCTGAGTTCTGGTGCCCTCCTTGCCCACCCTCCGCCGCCAGGACACTGGAGGCTGCTCCACTACACAATCTCCAGCCCCGCCTAACAGGGTTTTGGAGGCGCCTTCTGTGCCATGTAGCTAAGTATACATAAACTTGCATAGTAAATTGTGATAAGAAAGGAACTTTGGCCTACGTTATTTTTTTGCTGTGATCTTTAGGAAAAAACTACCTCACTGCTACAGACGCACACAGACATGTTAGTTGTCTATTAGCAAAGGTCAATTTAATCACAATTGCTCTGACAAATCACCCCTAACACGGCCACCACACCCTTTCTCAATGCAAGCTTGACAGGTCTCTTGCTCGCGCTGGCCGGCCGATCTTGCCCCTACCTCTTTTCCGTGGTCCTTGACCTTCTTGTGCTCCCACACCCACGGCAGCTGCCTTTATTTTCTTTTGGAGTTAAATATTGTCCGGATATCACAGGAGGTTGTTTTATCCATCAAGTCAAAGCATCCAGGAACCTAGGGAGAAAAAGGCATCAGGGTCAGCCAGGACAGGAGGATGTTTGCAAGGTGGAAGTAAGAGCAGGGCGGGACAACCGGGAGAGCAACTGTTCCTTGGAACACAAAGCGGGAAGGTTACAGAGCACTATGCGGTTAAGGCCTTGTGTGGCATGGGCTTACTTCAGACTTAAAAAAATAATCAGCTCTTGTCATTTTAGTCAAGCAGTTACAAAAAAAAGTTTGAAACTATTTTGTTGAAAGTAAACACTTGCAACACTCTCCTTATCCCACCTCCTCTTATTGGTCATTTCCATCTTTCGCAGCTCCCTTTTTTTCTCTGTTTTAATACACAAATTATACTCTATCTATCTTTCTGTTTCTATTTATCTCTATCTCCTTCTGTTTGACAGTATAAAATCTACAACTCCGTTCATCTATCTATCTGCCTATCCATTATCTCATCTGTTTGCATACATAAATTATGCACATTTGAATGCACATCACATATTTATCGCTGGCCTTTTAAGAAATAAGTATAACTTCAATAAGGTGACACCAGGCTGCAGTTTGTTTGTTGTGGGCGTTCAGTCATTTCCAGCTTCCAGCCACAACTAAGGTGATCCCACTACAGGCGTTTCCGGGCTGAGAGTATGTGACCTGCCCAAGGTCACCCAGTGGGCTTCCTTGAACTAGGACAAATTGAACTCTGGTTTCCAAGGTCAGTACCCAGTGCTCAAACCACTGTAACGTGCCCACTCTGGGTGTGATAGGTGGTTCCTTTTTACCTTTCAAAGCAACTCCGCGAAGTGGGCTCAGCCTGGAAGCCAGAAGACACTGTGACTTAAAGGACAGTTTGAACTCAGGATTTCCAAGCGTGTTCTGGCACCCATGCGTAACACACAAAATCTGGAAGCTGGGAAATGGCTCCGCCTTGTGATTTATTATGCTGTTTTTTTATTTGCAATTATTTGCAATTACACATCTTCGGCCATTTCCGCACTAGCCATTATAACCGTCATGATTCCACTTCCACATCCTATGGAATGCTGGGTTTGCAGTTTCGGGAGGGGCCAGGTGGCCCCTCCCGAAATCTGCAAACCCCAGGATTCCATAGGATGTCGGAAGTGGAATCATTGCGTTATAATAGGCTAGTGCGGAAATGGCTTTTGCCTCCGCCTTTGAGGCAGAGCTGTGGAGCTGACGTGAACGGTGGGCCGCCTCAGCCTGGAAAGTCAACCAAGGGGGAGGAGAGAAGAAAGGGGATGGCTATTTGGAATATCTAATTAAGTTTAGAAACGCCTTGTATCCCGGGCGGAGGTTATGGTATCTTAGGTAAAGATGATAGGCCTCAAAAGCAGGTGATTGCCCGTGTGCAAATTAAATAATCACCCCCGACCATCCTAATTTGTCCTGTTAAACCCTCACTCCCCCAGTTCCAGCTGCTTTTCAAATGTCTTCTCCTGCCAGTTTTCTTTGTCCCCACTTTCAGTCACCCAAATCGAGTTGAACTATAAGCTGCCGTTTGCATCCTTTTAATTCAGGAAGTAGAGAAGAAAGGATAGTTGGGAATTTGACCTTTTCCCAGCGGCTTGGACAAACTGCTGCGGCCTCTGCTACAAATACAAAGCAGGCAAAAAGAAACCTGGCTGAAGTTGACTTTTCTCCTACAGTAGAAAAGCTGCACCATTTCCAGTTTGGAAGATGCACATTTTCGAATAATAACCCTGAGTTTCTGGGCAAGCTGAGTAGCTTTCATAGTAAAAGCTGTGCAAGGCTCCTTGTCACTGCCGGAGGAAAGAAATCCCAGTTGTCCCAAAGCTATTGTTGCTTCCTGACATCTGCTGCAATTTGGGAAATGGGAGATTTACCATTCCCTACTCAGTGAACAGATGCAGGGATTCTCACTGTCATCGGGACACAAAAGCAGAAAAGTCAGCCCCGGTGGACACAGCCCATCGATGGTGAGGAATGATGCTGTCACAATCCAGGCAGACTGGTCAGACTCAGGATTCTCATTCCTTTGGCTTGGGAACCTAGTTTGAACTGGAGCAGAGCGGCTGTTTGAACCAGCTGGATTTGACAAGGTGTAGGACACGTGGATTTAATTGGGTTTCCTGGGAACTGAAATCCAGGTCTTGGTTTCATTTCCACCAAATGGAATCTCCTGGAGTCACCACAAGTTGTCCTGTAATTTTCCCTCTGAAAATTCCTTAGAAGAAATAAAAAAATTTTTTACTGGCTGGGTGGGCACCGAAGTGCCAAACATGGATTTTTATTTGGGGAGAAAAATTTCCATTTGGCCTATCTCATTCACAATGCACATCACGGCCTCCGCGCTCCCACACACACACACACACACACACCTAATCCACGCCTCCCCCCTTCCAGTTTCTTTCCTTCTCCCCTTTTGTTTTATTTCAATCAATCAAGGGGGAGTTTTTCTAGATAAAAGTGGCAGGGCTAATTACGCCATTATTCCAAAGGCTCCCCACTGCTCACTATTCTCAAACGGAGGCAGAGCAAAAAGAGAGAGAAAAGAAAATATATATTAGAAAAAGAAAAGAAAAGGGGTGGGAGCAATGAGGTCATTAAGGGGGGAAGCCATGGTGGAAAAACAAAAATTAGTTAATTCACACAGCGAAGCAGAAAAAAGACCTAGGCAGGGCCTCTATTTGTGTGAGCGGAGCTGTGCACTCTTAGGCCTCCATTATTCCGTTCTCCTTTCCCCCTCCACTTTGCTTTCTTTAATTCTTTCAGAGGAAGAAATGGAGGGGAGAAAAATCCAGCTGTTTTCCCTTTGCAAAGAGCAAACTGATAGCCATTAAAAGCCATTGTTGTGAGTGCCTTCTTGTGTATGTGTGTGTGTGGGTGCATGTGTTGGGAGATATATTTGGAGAAAAAGCAAATTACCCTAGAAAATTACTTCAGAAATGTCTTGGGAAGGGACCGAGTGTTAATGGGGAATCCTCATGTAAACACCACAGGAACGCCACAGCTCCCCCCAGGCATTAAGACCCCAAATGGTTTGGGTGGGTCTTTTCAGCTTATTCCACCTTTATCTCAGAGTTCAAATACTGATTTCGTGTAGGGAGGTGGGGAAAGTAAATGGGAGACAAGCTTTTATATTTGAAAAAATTACTTTCAACATTTGTTTAGCATATGTCATTAAACCCCCCCCCCCGAAACAAACTCTTAAAAAGAGGAAGAAAAAAAAAAGACAACAGCTAAGAGAATGAAGTAATTAAACAATAAAAATCTATAATACCATTCATTAAAAATGTGATGTGACCTTGTAGGTAGCTAACAATTAAAAAATTGAAATGAAGATGCCTAAATTGATGGTGAAACACTGTATAATGTATATGTATAAGAGAGAGACAGAGAGAACTCTAGTAGGGAGAAAGCCCCGCCAAATTTCAGTGGATGGAAAACATCTGCTATAACTGTACATTGCCCACAGGACACTTAGTTAATTAATAATTAATTAAATAGATTAATTAATTAATATTCCATTTTGCAGGCATGACACTATATATCTCATAGTGCAAGGTATAAATGTTTTCATAAATAAATAGAAATTCGGATTAAATAAATATGCACCCCTATGCATTCATGCCCGCAATATTAAATGTGAGGTTGGAGCGGGTGGGCCAGCCGGGTCAGTGGCAGCAACTTCTACTGTGAGGATTGTGGGTCTCATTTCAGCTGAGATCTGCCATCATCTCTGACCCAACCGCCTTGCAAGACCCGTCAGACTGAAGCCCCTTGAAGTGGAGAAAACTCTTGGTAACGAATAGGGAATAAACAGAAAGGTTCAGTTCCTAGCTATTATGTCTTTATCCATCATCATATCTCATGATCATCATCTATCTATCATCCATATATATCTAGATTATTTTTAAATATGTATTGGTTTTCATCTGCTCTTTTAGTCCACGTTCTTAATTGATATTAGGTGTCCAGTCTGTTGATGTATTTACTCTGTAGTCTTGTCCTCACTTCAACCAATAGTAAATACGAAAGCGATAATTTATCTTGTTCGTTGACCGACTCAAGTGCATTTAACCTAACTAAATCTATTATTAATTGAACCCTAACCCATCCCCACACCCATCTGTCTGTGAGGCAACTTGGATCCCAGCACAGACAGATCAGATCTATAAATATCCAAAGTGTGTGGGGGAATAGGATTAGGGTTCGATTAATAAATAGGGTTAGGGTTAGATTAAATCTACCCACTTAGATCGGTCAACGAAGATATAAATTATCGCTTTCATTATTATTATTGGTTGAAGTGAGGAACAACTACAGAGTAAATACATCAACAGACTGGACACCTAATATCAATTAAGAACGTGCAACACCAGTTAAAAGAGCAGATGAAACCAATAAGATATTAAAAAATAATCTAGATATATATGGATGGATGGATGGATGGATGGATGGATGGATGGATGGATGGATGGATAAAGACAGAATAGCTAGGAACTGAACCCTTTTGTCTTTTCATTCCCCCTGTGTCTCGTTACCAAGAGTTTTCTTCCAGCTCTTCAAGGGGCTTCATCTCCGCACAGCTGCAAGGCGGATTTGGGGGTTAGAGACTATGGCAGATCTCACTGAAATCAGACCCACAAACCCTCCCAACGTGTTTTTTAATTCAGAGTTGCTG
>CAOKZL010005512.1:0-11180 GCA_948472985.1 Iguana delicatissima | reverse complement strand
GGGCCCCCCCAATCAAGAAGGACCTGGTCAACTGAGCAAGTCCAGAAGGGCGACCAAAATGGTGAGAGGCCTGGAAGACATGCCCTGTGAGGATAGACTGAGAGAGCCGGGGATGTTTAGTCTGCAGAAGAGAAGGTTAGAGGGAACATGATAGCTATGTTTAAGGGGATGCCATGTAGAGGAAGGAGTGGGCTTGTTTTTGCTTCTCCAGAGACCAGGACAAGGAGCAATGCATTCAGCTGCAGGAAAGGAGTTTTCCACCTGAACCTCAGAAGAACTTCCTACAGTCAGGGCTGTCCAGCAGTGGAAAAAGCTGCCTCGGAGTGTAGTGGAATCTCGGGGACGTTTTTACAGAGGCTAGAGGCCTTTCTTTTTGGGAATGCTTTGGGGGGCCCCCCAAACCCCAGGGGGTTGGACGATGGCCCGTGTGTTTTTTCCAACTCTACATTTCCATGTACGATTTGATTTATCATCTATACCACCGGGGTATTCATTAGTGGTCTCCCATCCAAGATTAACCAGGATTGACCTTGATTCTCTTCCAAGATAAGATGAGATTTGTGCCCTTGTATTACAGTCCTAATAGACCAATACTAAAACACTTAACTCTGTTTTTAAATCCTCTTACATTCAGTCATATTGTTACTAAGTTAGAGTTGCCAATTTCCCTTTGTGAAAATGCCTCATCTGATAAGAGGGAGATGTACGTGGCACAGGGCTTGAGTTGGACGGGGAGGGACCGGGGTTTTAAACCTCCTGAGCTAGGGGAAAACCCACTGGGGGGGCCTTGGCTTCCCTCTGACTCAGTCTCAGGAGAAGTCCCCAACCCTCTCTGAATAGATGTTGCCAAGAAAATCCTAGGATATGCATAGTTTATAGTTTGGTGTCAACCAGTCACTATGAGTTGATGGGCAGTTAATCCACTCCAATTTTTTGTCTAATTTAAAAAAAGGAGACTATTATATTGCTGGGGATCACCCTTTAAATCTCAAAACCATGAATGAATTCTTTGTCCATATATCTGATTTACTGCCTGCCACTAAACAGGGACAAGGTAGGACTCTCTTTGGGAAGAGCATTAGCTATTGAATTTGGCTGGTGTGAATGGAGAAGGCGAGGTTTTTTAAATTTGCATTTGGGGATTTGAACATTTCTTCATATGGGGGGGTGGGAAACTGGAATTCAAATTGAAAATCCAAAAAGGGTAGACTTTCCAATCAGCCTGGGGGGGAAATATAGAATCATAGGATCAGGACCCTGAAGGCCACCTTGTGTCAGTGCAGGATCTTCAGCTAAACATCCCCCGCAGGTCCCCTTTTGAGTTGTCCAAAGAAAGACAAGCAACAAACTCTTACTCAAAAGTTTTCCCTTAATGTTCAGTCAAAATTTTCTCCTGTAACCTAAAATCAGGATACAGAAGTCCCCCATAATTGTAAATTTGTAACTTTGACCTTTCTGAGATTTGTTTTCAAAAAATATTTTTCTGGTTTGGGTGGCCTGCTACCAAAATGTTGCCTTTATTTATCTCTCTGTTTATTTTTACCAAAATGCTCTCAATTTTCATGGCTGAGCATGGATTTGAACTCTGGAGTCCAGTCCAACACTCAAAGTGTCATCACAGCGGCTTTGTTGTTATCAGGTTTTCAAGCCAAGATGGCTACAGTGATCCTTTCCCAGGTTCTCACAACCCTTCCTCTGAGGCTGTGGCCCTTTTCACACGGGATTGCCATGTGAAAGAGGGCTTGGAGCGTCACGCGATTGTGAGGAGCGCACCGGACGATGCACTCAGGATCACACGACGCTTCAGGCTGGCAGCGTGATTATACAACCTCTTCGGCTAGAAAGGCCGAAAATGGTGTGTGATCATGCATTTCTTCTGGGCCCCGCGTGCACTTACCTGGCATGCGGAGCCTCCATAGCCGGTTGTGCTTTCTGCCCCTGCCCCTGTGCTGCAGAAGGAAGAACAGGGCTCTCGCACAGCAGGCAGCTCGTGTGACTGATACCTTGGGATGCAGAGCCTCACCAGAGGCTGGTCACGTATTCCTTTGCACCCAGTGCTGGAAGACGGGCAAGGTGCAGAAACTTGCCCAAGGACCACCCAATGTGTTCCCTAAGACCAGCAGGATTTGCAAACTGTTATGATTTTAGACTTTAACATCCAAAACACTGCATCATGCCAACTGCCTCAAGCATCATCTAATTTATACTGGTATGCATAGCGGGGTGCCACAGGGTTCTGTCCTGGGCCCGGTGCTGTTCAATATCTTCATTAATGACTTGGATGAAGGAATAGAGGGCACGCTCATCAAATTTGCAGATCACACAAATTGCAGGGTTCATAATTGCCAGAGCACAGGATCAAAATTCAAACACCTGGACAGATTGGAGAGCTGGGCCAAGGCTACAAAATCAATTTCAACAGAGAGAAATGTAAGGGTCCTAACCCTTAGGATAAAAAATGATATGGAGAAATATAGGATGGGGTATATTGTGGCTGGCTAAACAGGACGGGTGAAAGGGATCTAGGAAGTTCATAACTACAAAGTGAACATGAGTCAGGGACTGTGATGCGGCAGCCAAGAAAAGGAACTCCAACTCTCAGCTGCATCAATAGGAGTCTGGTGTCATATTTTAGGAGTACTGTTGCTTTGGTTAGACCTCATCTTGAATACTGTGTCCAGTTCTGGGCACCCCAATTCAAGAAGGATACCTATAAGTGGGAGCAGGTCTCAGAGGGAGGCAACCAAAATGGTGGTAGGGCTGGGGAGCCCACTGCCTACTACAGACTTAGAGAGCTGGGTATGTTTAGTCTGCAGAAAGCAGAAGTTTGAGAGGGGACAGGATAGCCATGTTTAAACAAATCCAAGGGATGTCATGTCAAGAGGCAGTGGTCCTGTTTTCCTGCTCTTGAGACCAGGACAAGGAGCAATGGATGGAGCTGCAGGGAGGGACACTCCCGCCTGAACCTCAGGAAACAATTACTGCTCAGGGCTGCTCCGGCAGTGGAATGTGCTGCTCACGGAGTGTGGTGGCAAATCCTCGTCTAGGTTTTCTCAAGCGGAGGCTGGATGGCCCACTTGTTGGGAGTGCATGGCAGAGGGTTTGGACTGGCACGGCCCTTGCCTACCCTTTGACTCTTACACAGCCATTCTGTGAATCTATGAATTCAACCTGTGTATTATAGTGGGAATCTGATAATCTCTCCATTCCCTTCTCTGTTTTTAAATATCCTGTATCTAGTTTGCCAGTTTGGCTAAAATTTAGCTGAGCTCAAATGCTCACCTGGATCAACTGTAACACTGGTAAATATGCCATTAAGTGTTGTCTGAGTTCAATATATCTTTTTTCCCCACAATGCCTACAATTTGAAGAATCTGACTGCTTTGGTCAGACACCACCTTGTGTCCAGTTCTGGGCACAAAGTTCTGGGAAGGATATTGCATCAGCTGGGAACTTGTCCAGAGGAGGGTGACCAAATGGAGCAGGGCCTGGAAACCATGAAGCCCACCAAGAGTGGCTTAGGGAGCTGAGTAAGTTTAACTGGAGAAGAGAAGGTTAAGAGGTCAGATGGCATAGCTATGCTTAAATATTAAAAAGCAGGTGACTACAACACTCAGCAGCTGTTTTTTCTGCTGCTCCAGAGACTAGGACACAGTGACAAACTGCTTCAAACTTCAGGAAAGAGATGTCCACCTAAATATTAGTAAGAACTTCCTGATATTCAGAGCAATTCACCTGCCACTGGTGTGCCTCAGTGGAGTGAGATGGAGTCTCTTTCTTTGGAGGTTTTTAAACACAGGCTGAGGCATCTGCTCACAGTGTTTTTATTGGGCCAGTTTCCCACTGCAGGGACTGGATTCTCATGGTCCGTGTGAGTCTCCTCCAACTCTACTCTTATTATTACATTACTTTTAATTATGTTGCAAACTGCTCTTTGTATTTATAAGAGGGACAGCACGCAATAGCAATAGAAAATTATTCTTTATATGTTTTGATCCAATTTGATATCCTTCCTTTTCTTGATGCAGGATGCAAGGCATTAAAAACAAAGTTAAAACATGACAACAGCTAATGTGGAAAATCCATCATGGAGTGGAAGAGGAAGAGCAACCAGAGCACTGCCTTAGCTATTCCCAGTAGGAGGGAAAGGAAGACCAGCTGCTGACCTCTCTGTAGGGGGTTGGGGTGGGGCAAGGAGGACAATAAAAGAACCCTGGAAGCTCTAGCATGTAGCAAAGTTAGATGTTGCATGCCACAGAGGAGCTTTATAATTTCCTGCACTGGGCATATGAAGAAATTCAAGGAGCGATGGCTGAATATGCAGTTGATGCTGCCTGTCCTGGAAAGAAACCTTGGAGACTTGGGAGCCCAGAGAGGTGGTGAGGAGCTGAGGAAAAGCCCAGCTACCCCTGTCTGCAGGACTAGCCAGTGGTAGCTGGGCTGAATGCATGAAGCACGGCTTGGTGCTGAAACATTATTGATATTGAATTGCTGATCCTTGGTACTCTAGCAGCAACTGGAACATCTAGTTTGGCTCTTCATCCTTCAACTGCTTAGCAGGGTCTTGCCAAGGCCTGTAACCAGAAGAGGCTTACAGGGACCTGTGTGCAGCCTTTAGTATGGTAAGGACTTATTCCAACTTGAAGGCAAAGTTCTTTATTCCTGTGGAGAGACTGAATGTGTGTTTGCCTAGGCCTCGTGCAGGTGGGAGTTCATGTATCCCTTTCCATGGAAGGTACAGACACTGCAACACATGGTAAAAACACCAGTAATTTGAAATGTTAATAGATAATCAGAGGGATAAAGTAGAGCATATAATTCCCTTCAGCACAATCAATCTATTAGCAAATGCCATTGGAAATGAAAAAGGTTCTTTGTAACAAGGATAAAAATAAATTTATTTTTATAACAAAAACAATCTTTTGCCCATGCCCTATTCCAGGAAAACCAAGTCTGTATGAGTTTTATAGCTATCATTATAGTTTTATAAGTTATAATTATACTGTAGGACCCTACTATGGAGCTTAGACTATCTGAAGGATCAGAGCGATGTTATGGGGCTTCTGTTAAAAGTGGTTGTGAACATACTTCCCTTGCCTGCTAATGTATGTGTAACCAATTAATGCCTCTTGGCAACCCCCAAAACCCACTTTAAAGCAAGCTGCTACGGGCAAAGGAGTTTTTCAGCTGCTTATCAAAGACATCAGAAGGATAAATATTTTCATTCCCATCCCACTTAGTGAGTGAGGTTTTCCACAAGGAATTATGACGGAATCTGCTTCTGATTGTCACAGCCACACTTACTGGCTGGAGAGGCCAACACTGGTCCTTGTTCCTCGATCAGCAAATTGCTGACCTCCTTTTCCCAATGAGGTTCCTTGCTCATAAGGTGGGCTTTTCTGTACTATGTTTGGTCTCATTTCACCCAGTGGGTTTCCATGGCTGAATGAACATTTTATCTTGTACTTTCCAGCTGTAGTCCAGTGCTCTAGACCCACCACGCCACTGTGGTGGCCTTACTGAGTACAGATCAGTTATGGATCTGTTATCACCGTGAGGCCCTGGCCTTCAGTAGACATGACATATTATTTCCATATCACAATTCGGTCCTGTTTTACCACCCTCAGCCAAGTGTTTGTCATAACTCTTCTAACAAGCATGGGGCACTAGGCATGGCTATTAAATGCTGAATCATTCCTTTTCCCACTAGGAAGCCAAATAGTTAGATCTTGCTTCAGGAGACCTCCCGATACACCACCTTAACTACATGTATGGTGGCAACACAAAAGACCCCTGCCCTGAGTTCCTTACACCCTGGCGAGCTAGAGGCTCAACTGCCCAAGCGAGCTGCATCTGCATACCGGTTATCTGATTATCAATTCGAAAGCTACTTATTCAGCATAAAAATCTGACCTTTCGAGACATTGTCTCGCGCCCAAAACTCATTGTTCTCAGACCAGCCCATGGTCATACTTTCCCTATAAAACCCCAAGCTCCTAGAGTCTGGATTCTATTTTGAGTTTGATATTTGCCCCTGCTGCCGCTTTGCTGATAGAGCTCCCCTCAGCAACCCGCACTGAGCTTCTTCTCTTTATCGCTATCTCTTCAGGACTACAAGAAGGGTGTCGTATTACCTATTTCAACTTATCATTTCCTATTCTGCTATGTGTTGTTATTTGTTGTTTGTCTGTTAATAAAACTATCAGTTTTGTTACTTTTAAACTTGCTCTGGCTGCTCTTCTGACCTGACGCTGTATACATAGGGTAAAAGATCCCCGCTGAAATGCTGCCTCGTCTAGCTTAAGAGAGTGTCCAGCTACTTTGCCCCACTCCGTGCTTCATTTGGTTATTTGGAGGGTTTTCCCACCACACAGGGTAACAGATCGATATCTCAGTCTTGCAAGTCCCTATAACCGCACAAGGCCAGTTGTTATTCTGTTTACTACTAAAATTAAGAGAAATCTTTGGTTATGTATGTGATATGTAGTACGGTGATGGTCTGTCTTGGGAGAGAGTGAGGAACGGGAATGGGTGGTGACCTGCAATGGATTGAGTGTTTGCTGGGGTTTTAGAAAGGCGGGTGTGTAAGACAGTCAGAACATGTGTGAGATTTAGTTAGGAATAATGAATGGATTTGTGAGTGAGAGTGAATTGGTTATCAATATCTTTCCCTAGGTGAGTTATACTACAGGTACTATGAAGTTTGATATAGTTGGTGTCCAGACTACCTGAAATACCATTTTCTTCCTTCATGGCTGTGCAGAGACAAATCTTCAGGAGAGGCCCTTCCCAAAGTACCATCACCTTCCCGCAGTATTCACTGGGACCAGCTCCAGGGGCCTCCTGGTGGCTATTTCTAGGTTTGGAACTCTGTCCAGCCCATGCCTAGGAAGGCTTCCTCTTTGCTGTCCTTTTGCAAATAAGTGAACACTTTTGGATTCCAGTGGGTTTTCAAAAATGGACATGATGGCATTGATGGTCTTGTCAATTTTTATCTTTGGCATTTAAATGAATTTTTACATGGTCTTAGATGATAGCGCATACACCTCCACTCCATAATATAGCATAATTGGCAATGGATATGTGACACAAAATAAAAATTATAATACGGAAGCTGAATGCCATGCCTAAGGGGACTTTGACTGGGAATTTATGCTTAGGCAGATGACCTTAGCATGGTCAGGTTAATAAGCTTCATGACCAATTAGCTGGGCAGAGCCCCAACTTAATTGGTTCGAGGTGATCCTATCAATTGCTCTAAACCCAGAAAACAGAGCCAGCAAAGTAGCTCTAATGAGGCAACCAGGAACCAATGACCTACCTCTTCCCATGGAGATTCCACTCCACAATTCACCTGCCAAGTTAAAGGGATATCACAACCTCCATCTATACTTTGTCTCCTGAAGTCAAAGATGATTAGCTCTTGTCCCAACCCCTTTGTTTGCTCTACCAGAATCAATCTAACACATACCACTCCAGGTCAGATAAACAGGGTACTAGGTCTTGCCCACATAATTTGTCATGATTTCAGATGCATGTTGGCATGTTATACTGTGTGAGGGCCCCTCATTCTTGTTGCCCTCAGACCCCTAGTCTGGCTCACCTTCACTTCAGCCTTCTGCTTCTGCAACAGTAACTATTGTCCCATTCCCCAAAATCTCCTTGCTATCCATCCTTTTCTCTCCTTTCCTCTATTAGCTTTGAATTTGGCCAAGACTGCTTGAATCTTGTATGTGTTTGTGATTTCCTCCCAATAAAACACTCTTGATTTCAACTGGTGTCTTGCAGATAGTACCACTATATATAGGTGAAGAGAGCTCCAAAATTGTTACCTCCTTTCTACCTCTTCTCTCAAAATGTCTTTTCCTTTACACCTGTCACCCACCTTTCAACAGAGGCATCGTCATCTCAGGTGGACCCTGAGAGCTCACCTTCCTTTTGGGTAACAGTCTTAGTTCTGTAGGCCATTTAGTTGCATTCTAAAATATGTTTATTTTAATCCACATTAATTTCTCAATATTTTGTTGGAAAAAAGGTATAAAGGGATTATCAGCAACAATGTATTAGTAAATGGTTATGTAGTAGTTTACAGCTCCATTCATTTTTCTTAACTTTTATTATTAAATCAATAAGAGAAAATAGTATTGATAACAACTTTTGGACAACAAGATATCCATTTTATTCAGCACATGTAAATACAAGTACAGACACAATAGGCTATCACCAGGTCAAGTTGTTCTTCTTTGGTAGTAGGATATCTAAAACATAAGTCTAACAGACAGTATCTATTAAAGGAAAATATATCAAAACAAAATTAATTAATATTATACTGCGTGGTGGATATAATAAGGGTTACCATATATTCCAAAACCAAGAAACAGGATATATTTCTACTGTCTTACTATTTCAAAACACCAGTTACCTCACCATGACTTTCAGTTTATTTGTTGTTTGTTGTATGTCTCTAAGTCATCTGACCTATGGAAAACCTCAGGAACCTATCACGGTGGCCCTTGGCAAAGTTTGTTCAGAGGGTGTTTGTCCTCGGATTCTTCTAAAACAGAGTCACTTGCCCATCATCAGCCAGCGGGCTTGCATGGCTGTGGGGGGATTTAAGTCTGGTCTCCATGGTCATAGTCCAACATCCAAACCCTGAAAACATATGGTCCTAATTTACATACTCTTATATTTCTCTAGTTGTGATAATGTATTTGTGGTAATTTCCTAATTTTCATTGTATTTAAATCACAACATGGAAAGCTTTCATTTTCCTTCTCCAAGCCATGTCACCCAGACTTTACCAAGTCACATTTTCTCAGATCAGAGAAAGGCAAAGACCACAACTTTTGCCAAGAAGACCCCCATGATAGGCATCACCTTAGTATTGCCACAAGTCAGTTTTCAAAGAGGAAAGACATGATGCTTAGAGAAACACCCCCCCCCATTAGTGGCACTTTGTCTTGTTGTGTGCCTTCAAAGTCACTTCTGACTTATGGCAATCCGCAGATGAACCTGTCATGGGGAGTGGGAGGGGTGGCATGATTTTTTCCAAGGGGATTTGCCTTTGCCTTCCTCTGAAGTCAGAGAATATCTACTTGCCTAAGTCACCCAATGTCAGAGCAGGGATTTCAATGGAATCTCCAAAGGCCTTTAATAAATAAATATTTAAATTATAAATGAAAATATTTAAATTTTGATTTAAGTCTTAAAATTTCCCCAGCAACAAATTGTATTTATAGCAGGGTCCTGGTAAGAAAGATTAAGAATCACGATGTAGAAAATGTGGAGAAAAGACATGTCACTTGTTTTCTCATAGCACTTTTCTTAAAGTTCATTTTGTTTTCATGTCAGCATTTTTCCACAATAAACCAGCTCATAGTAAACATTAACTCTGCAATATTTTGTGCCAATCACCATACAAATAAGGTTAAATGTACAAAATAGAGATCTCTAAGAAAAAAGAATTTTTATCCAATAACTAGGGTCCATTTGTGGCACCTCAAACAGCACGATTTCACTACATTCATTCACCTTTCTCACCACTTGTCATTATTTTTGTTGTGTGATTTCAACTGGTTTCTACTTGTGGGAGCCCAAGGTGAACATATTATGGGCTGAGAGTGTGTGATGAGCCAAATCTACCCCAGCCCTTTCCATGGCCCTATAGAGAATCAAACTCTCATTCCCTGGGTCGTAGTCACACTCAAACCACTTCACTGCACTCGGTTTTCAAATTAACACTACATATATTTTTTTACACTTGGATCATTCAGGAGCCTTCGATTTTTGTTGCTGTTAATTGCCATCAAGCTCGGCTCGATCTACAACCCTGTGAATTCAGATACTTGATTATAAACTGGCCTTACTGAGATTTTGCATACCCAGTGAGATGGCTTCCTTATTTGAATGCATGCACCTGCAATGCAAGTTTCATCTTTTTCTGCTGCTGCTTTTACCAAAAGGATCAGCAAATTTTTTCCCCTATAAGTCTTGCAGTCTTGCTGATATGCCCAAGCACGATAGCTTCTCTCAGCTCGACGATTTTAGCTTCTACAAGTTTAGCTTCTATTTGCTTTCAGACTGATTTCTCGTCTGTCCTTTAGCAGCCCGTGGAATCCATAAACCTCTTCTCCAGCACCATATTTCAAATGGAGTTTATTGTCTTGGTTTTACAATTGTACACAGAAATCATACACAGCAATTGGAAGTATGATGACTTGAACAATCCTAATTAGAGATATGCCTCATTTATTTGGTTATGTGGCTTTGAGAGATGATGGAGTGGTTTGAGTCAAATCTGGGAGATCAGGGTTTATTTTATTTTTTATACTCCCTTCTCCTGCCAAGAGTTCCAAAGGATCTACAAAGGTTAAAACCCTGATAATAAAAAGTTAGAACAAAAACTAAGCAACTATCACATTAAAACACCATTAAATTTTTTAAAAAGTATAATATCATATAAAAATAATGTGGAAGTACTCAGCTTCCAGAAAAGGTCCCTGCAGCCAATTAATTAAAACCTGTTTCAGTTTCATTGCTTTGGAATTTCAGACTTTTGGCCCACTCAGTCCAGTATTAGAAAGTGTATTGCTTTGAGTGTTAAACTAGTGATACAGGCACTGAATTTCCATCCAGCTGATTAAAATTACTGAGTGATCTTGAGCCTGCCAAACTCTCTCAGCCTCAGAGGAAAGCAACTGGTGTGCAACATCTTCTGAATAAATCTTGCCAAGAAAACCCTAGTAGGTCACCATTAAAGAGCTACTGCCTTGAAGATACACAACAACCATAGCAAGATCTCAACTAGTGTGCCTCAGACACCAAACATGAAATCAGAGGTAGGTTTGGTTGGAATGATGGCATAGTTTCTGATTATCTGGAAGCTCAGTAGACCCATCAACAATTCATGCAGTGGGTCTACTGAGCTTGGGATTAATCAGGAGGACTCCTGCCATAGATTTCCAACCAAACCTACCTCTGATTTCATGTTTGGTGTCTGAGGCACAGCTTGGTTCAATCTGTTTGCTATGGTTGTTGTGTATCTTCAAGGCAGTCCTGCTTAATGGTGACCTACTCTAGGGTTTTTCTTGGCAAGATTTATTCAGAAGATGTTTGGCACCATTGCTTTCCTCTGAGGCTCAGAGAGTTTGGCAGGCTCAAGATCACTCAGTAATTTTCAT
>CAOKZL010005511.1:0-11264 GCA_948472985.1 Iguana delicatissima | reverse complement strand
AAGTTACTGCAATGCTAGCGAAGGAAAAATTCATTGGGTGGGAGAATTATTTGGGGGGGTCAATACCTTTTTTTTGCCCCTCCCTTCATAGCTACACCTCTAAAATTAACCTTCTTCCCTCTTAAAAGTGATCATGCACTGACCTGGTCTATAAGATTTGTCTCTGATGCACTCCTCTACATAAAAACTCTCCAAATATTACCGTTTAACTTTCAGTGTCCTCTAGGAAGCATGATCAATATCTATGTTGGCTGGAGGAGCTCTGTGGAAACAATAGCTCAAAAAAAAAAAAAAAAGTAACTTTACAAAACTCTGGCCACGGTTTCTGCTCTGGCCAGATCTAGGTTGTACTTGTCTTCTCCTTCTTCTTGAGGTTTTTTTCACTGCCTTCTTAGTATATTTTTTTAGAGGTATTTGGCATCTAGAATCGTCGTTATTGCTGTTGCAGCTTCCAGAGACCCCAAGGCCAACCTATCACGGGGTTTTCTGTGTTTAGTGCATGTGCGTGACACACCCAAGATCACCCAGCGGGTTTCCACGGCCGAGTGAGAAATCAACCCTGGTCTCCAGCATCGTAGTGAAGTGTTCAGACCATTACACCACACTGGCTCTCTCTGTTGTTTATATTCCTTGGAATTTTTGTTTAGAATTTTTATCTCCTTTTCCTCTCTGTACTTTAATCTGACATGCTGTTGTAGTTTGATTGAGATTCCGATGTGTCCAGTGACTACATATGGTTGTTTTTTTAACAGGAAGGAAGGATATAAATTGATGTACCATTTACCTAATATTTCTACGGATACACTCATAAAATAGACATGCTAGCTGCAGACTTGGAATTTTAAAACACGTCCTTCACTAAAGGATAAACCAGTTGAAGATTTTCTGAAAGAAAGTGTAGTATGAAATAACTTGGAACACCCTGAAACGCTGCATGCTTTCTGCCCTTCAGCCTAATAAAGGTGTCCCAGTAATAGATCTTTGCTCATTTACTTGATGGCCAGCATCTTTGTTTTTCTGTACACCTTCAGCAAGCACTGCTTCCAGTGGTGGAGCTTGGAAGGTGTGGAGGGGGGGCGGAAGGGGGCGGGGCTACGGCACGGGGGCATGTGCAGGTGGCAGTACGTGGGGGCTTGCCCGCGGTGCGTGGGGGCATAGCCAAGGCATGTGGAGCCATGGCTACAAGCCCGGACACCCAAAACATTGCTGCCTGGGGTGAATCGCCTCCCATCGTCTCCAATCCCTACACAACTGGCTGCTTCCATCTCCTCCCCTACATTATTGTGAGGGAATTGCACCAAGGTGACAACAAGGCCTTTGCTAGCCCCAAAAGATGTGTTTCCATTTATGGAAAGAACTTTCACCTTAGAATTTAGGAAGAACTTAACAGCGGAAGACACTGCAGCCTGGGAGTGTGGTGGACTTTCCTCCTTTGGAGGTTTTTAAACAGAGGCTGGATGGCATCTGCTTTAAGAGTGCTTTGATTGTGCATTCCTGCATGGCAGAGGGTTGGACTCATGGGGACCTTGCTGGTCTCTTCTAGTTCTATAGCACTAGACCGGGCCAGCTCCTCCCAAACTGCAAACCCCAGTGATAGGATGTTGAAAGTAGAATCATAGTGCTTATAGCAGTCCAGTGCAGAAATGGCTTATGATTCTATGAGATGGAAGAGATGCTTATGTATGTTTGCCTGGGAGTAAGCTCTACTGCATACAGTCACCTTTCTTTTGAGTAGACATGCATAGGATTGCCCTGTTAAGCAGGCTTTTGAAAATTCCTTCCATCTGTACAATGATGTTGGAGGAAACTAGTTGTCTCTAAACACAAAACTCTGAGCATTACCAATCAAAAGACACTATGTTTTCCTCCTGACCAGGTATTGAGGGGAGGAGGTGGAACAAGCTATAGCAAAACACAAGAGAGGAAGACAAGGGTGGGGACTCCAGATGTTGCTGAACTTCAACTCCCAGGTGCTAACCGCTACCAACTAACCACCACCAATGTTACCTAGAAAGAACTGTAATCCAACAAGAAGCAGAGGATCAACAAACTTCCTCCCAAAGTATAGATGATGCTCCTTTGAAAGCATCCTTAGACGTATGTTCTTCTAAAAAAATAAAGGAAGTAAGGGGGTGGAGAGCTATCCATAGCATCTTAAAAGGTAACCAATGGCTTTATTTTCACACAACTGTTGGTAGATGAAAATCCACTTCTCCAGAAGCATTGATGAAGCCCAATAGTCTGAGTCTGGTACAAACATAGTTTATACTGCTGCATCTATATATGAGGCTGAACAGTGACTCCCTCTGCATTTCTGAGGCTGAATATTGTTCACACTCCTCAATGCATCTGATGAAATGGAGTTTCATCCACAGGAGCTCATGCTGAAACTGAATAAGTCAGTAGTCTTTTCAGTGCTATGTAGAACTTGCCCACTTCCTTGCCTCTTGCATTTTTATACAAGAACAGACAAACATAGCCTTCCTACATTCTTATTCTGTTTCTAAAATACCACCTATGTCATTTTTCAGGTGTGGTAGAAGCTCTGTGCATATACGTGGATGCATATTGGTAGTTATGATACGGCCTTGATTCAACCAAAGTTAAGCACATCTGAATTCCACTGATTCCAAGGGAGACTTTAAAGAGTTTCTTAACAGTCTCCCAATGAAATCTGTGGCATTTACTCAAAATCCTTCACATTGGTTGCTTGTGTGTGTGTTGCCCTTTTGTTTCCAAACAGCATCCCTTCTGGCCACCAGTACACACAGAGCACCAAAACCCCACACAAGACAGCAACAGATATCTTTTGTAATCTCTAACTCCACCACCATATTCCAATACCCACCCTTCCTATATTATGAGCAACACGACAGTAACAGGTTTTCAAAAAAGAGATAGCCATATTAATCTGTCTTAGTATAGATATATATATATATATAAAAGAATCATAGAATCATAGAAATGTAGAGCTAAAGAGACCCCAGGGGCCATCCAGTCCCAACCCCCGGCCATGCAGGAACACCCTCAAAGCACTCCCGACAGATGGCCATCCAGCCTCTGCTTAAAGAAAGAAAAGGAGACGGAATCTAGGCCACACCTTTAAAACTGATTTATTTTGGCATGTGCTTTTGTGATATCTATCCACTTCTTCAGATGCAGTGATAGAGTAAAAAAATTAATGCCACAGGTATTTAAGCAGTTAATGTAGTTGAAAGGATGGGATGAGAGTGTATAGGACACAAGAGGCAAATTGTCAAGACTGATCTTGCGTCATCTTACACAGTTCTTGGAAAGGTCAGCATCAAAATTTGCCCTCTTTGCACTATGTTCTGATCTCTCCTCCATATCTGTGTAACTGGATTTTTAATACTTGTGGCTCTGAGTTCTATGAATACATCTGAGGAAGTGGATTGAGACCCACAAAGATCATGCTAAAATACCTCAGTTATTAACATGAGTGTGTGGATGTGTGCATGTGTTTTAACCCACTATTAAGACAGACCTTAATGGAATGAGTTGTGAAAAATGTCCTTACTAGCATCCACAGAACAGACAGATGTCTTATGAACTGAATTCAGTTTTGTTTTTTTTTTTAAAAAAGAAGGAATCTTGATTTCTTTGGTGTTAAACAGTCAAAGCGCAAGAGTCTCTCGAGAGTGGCTGATTTTGTTCTTGTGTCAAAAACCAGTGGGACTCTCTCTCTCTCTCTCCTCAGAGTCTGTTATCCATCAAGTAGCTTGTCCCTGTGTCAAAAGGGTGAGAAGCCAAAGAATTCTGTAGCTTCCATCTATCAATTTCTCTGCATTGTTGGTAATGCAGCAGTCCACCTCCTGTTCGCCATTGTAGATCTTCCACACAACAGGAACCAAACGGCCTTTCAGCTTTAATAATGCATTCCTAGAGGTCACATCCACCCCGTGGGCAGCTGGAACCAAACCAACGGGGTGGATGTGACCTCTAGGAATGCATTATTAAAGCTGAAAGGCCGTTTGGTTCCTGTTGTGTGGAAACAGAGGAAGATCTACAATGGCGAACAGGAGGTGGACTGCTGGTTTGCCAAGAACAATGCAGAGAAATTGATAGATGGAGCTATAAGGATTACTTGGCTTCTCACCCTTTTGACACAGGGACAAGCTACTTGATGGATAAAACAGACTCTGAGGAGAGAGAGAGAGAGAGTCCCACTGGTTTTTAACACAGACAAAATCAGCCACTCTCAGAGAGACTCTTGCGCTTTTGATGGTTAACACCAAAGAAATCAAGATTCCTTCTTTTTTAAAAAAAAAACAAAACTGAATTCAGTTCATAAGACATCTGTCTGTTCTGTGGATGCTAGTAATACATTTTTCACAAGTGACTCCATTAAGGTCTGTCTAATAGTGGGTTAAAACACATGCACACATCCACACACTCATGTTAATAACTGAGGTATTTTAGCATGATCTTTTGTGGGTCTCAATCCACTTCCTCAGATGTATTCATAGAACTCAGAGCCACAAGTATTAAAATCCAGTTACACAGATATGGAGGAGAGATCAGAACATAGTGCAAAGAGGGCAAATTTTGATGCTGACCTTCCAAGAACTGTGTAAGATGACGCAAGATCAGTCTTGACAATTTGCCTCTTGTGTCTGATACACTCTCATCCCATCCTTTCAACTACATAACTGCTTAAATACCTGTGGCATTAATTTTTTTACTCTATCACTGCATCTGAAGAAGTGGATATATATCACAAAAGCACATGCCAAAATAAATCAGTTTTAAGGTATCACTAGATTCCGTCTCCTTTTCTTTTCTTAAGCAGAGGCTGGATGGCCATCTGTCGGAGTGCTTTGAAGGGTGTTCCTGCATGGCCGGGGGTTGGACTGGATGGCCCCTGGGTCTCTTCCAAGCTCAACATTTCTATGATTCTATGATTCTTTTATATATATATATATATCTATACTAAGACAGATTAATATGGCTATCTCTTTTTTGAAAACCTGTTACTGTCGTGTTGCTCATAATATAGGAAGGGTGGGTATTGGAATATGGTGGTGGAGTTAGACAATTTCAAAAGATATCTGTTGCTGTCTTGTGTGGGGTTTTGGTGCTCTGTGTGTACTGGTGGCCAGAAGGGATGCTGTTTGGAAACAAAAGGGCAACACACACACAAGCAACCAATGTGAAGGATTTTGAATAAAATCCCACAGATTTCATTGGGAGACTGTTAAGAAACTCTTTAAAGTCTCCCTTGGAATCAGTGGAATTCAGATGTGCTTAACTTTGGTTGAATCAAGGCCGTATCATAACTACCAATATGCATCCACATATGCACAGAGCTTCTACCACACCTAAAAATGACATAGGTGGTACTTTAAAAACAGAATAAGAATGTAGGAAGGCTATGTTTGTCTGTTCTTGTATAAAAATGCAAGAGGCAAGGAAGTGGGCAAGTTCTACATAGCACTGAAAAGACTTACTGACTTATTCATTTTAGCATGAGCTCCTGTGGATGAAGCCTCCATTTCATCAGATGCATTGAGGAGTGTGAACAATATTCAGCCTCAGGAAGAAATGCAGAGGGAGTCCACTGTTCAGCCTCATATATAGATGCAGCAGTATAAACTATGTTTGTACCAGACTCAGACTATTGGGCTTCATCAATGCTTCTGGAGAAGTGGATTTTCATCTACCAACAGTTGTGTGAAAATAAAGCCATTGGTTACCTTTTAAGATGCTACTAGATTCCTTCTCCACTTCCTTTATTTTTTTAGAAGAACATACGTCTAAGGATGCTTTCAAAGGAGCATCATCTTATACTTTGGGAGGAGTTTTTGTGATCCTCTGCTTCTTGTTGGATTACAGTTCTTTCTAGGTAATATTGGTGGTGGTTAGTTGGTAGCGGTTAGCACCTGGGAGTTGAAGTTCAGCAACATCTGGAGTCCCCACCCTTGTCTTCCTCTCTTGTGTTTTGCTATAGCTTGTTCCACCTCCTCCCCCTCAATACCTGGTCAGGAGGAAAACATAGTGTCTTTTGATTGGTAATGCTCAGAGTTTTGTGTTTAGAGACAACGTGTTTCCTCAACATCATTGTACAGATGGAAGGAATTTTCAAAAGCCTGCTTAACAGGGCAATCCTATGCATGTCTACTCAAAAGAAAGGTGACTGTATGCAGTAGAGCTTACTCCCAGGCAAACATACATAAGCATCTCTTCCATCTCATAGAATCATAAGCCATTTCTGCACTGGACTGTTATAGCACTATGATTCTACTTTCAACATCCTATGGAATCCTGGGGTTTGCAGTTTCGGGAGGGGCTGGCCGGTCTAGTGCTATAGAACTAGAAGAGACCACAAGGTCCATTGAGTCCAACCCTCTGCCATGCAGGAATGCACAATCAAAGCACTCTTGACAGATGTCCATCCCAGCCTCTGTTTAAAAACCTCCAAAGGAGGAAAGTCCACCACACTCCCAGGCTGCAGTGTATTCCGCTGTTAAATTCTTCCTAAATTCTAAGCTGAAAGTTCTTTCCATAAATGGAAACACATCTTTTGGGGTTAGCAAAGGCCTTGTTGTCACCTTGGTGCAATTCCCTCACAATAATGTAGGGGAGGAGATGGAAGCAGCCAGTTGTGTAGGGATCGGAGACGATGGGAGGCGATTCACCCCAGGCAGCAATGTTTTTGGGGAGTGTCCGGGCCTGAGCCATGGCTCCACATGCCTTGGCTATGCCCCCACGCACCGCTCTGGCCCTCCCCCCACGTACTGCGGCTACCACATGCCCCCGTGCCGTAGCCCCGCCCCCGCCCCCCCCTCCACACCTTCCAAGCTCCACCACTGGAAGCAGTGCTTGCTGAAGGTGTACAGAAAAACAAAGATGCTGGCCATAAGATAAATGGCAAAATCTGTACTACTGGGACACCTTTATTCAGGCTGACTCAAAGGGCAGAAAGCATGCAGCGTTTCAGGGTGTCCAGGAGCCCTTTCATACTACACTTTCTTTCAGAAAATCTTCAACTGGTTTATCCTTTAGTGAAGGACATGCTTTTAAAACTCCAAGTTCTGGCAGTCAGCATGTCTATTTTATCAGTGCTTTATCCGTAGAAGAGATACAGGTAAATGGTAATATTGTTGTAAAATAATTTATATCCTTCCTTCCTGTTAAAAAAAACAACCATATGTAGTCACTGGACACATCGGAATCTCAATCAAACTACAACAGCATGTCAGATTAAAGCAGTTAGAGAGAGGAAAAGGAGATAAAAATTCTGAAACAAAAATTCCAAGGGAATATAAACAACAGAGAGAGCCAGTGTGGTGTAATGGTCTGAACACTTCACTACGATGCTGGAGACCAGGGTTTGATTTCTCACCTCGGCCGTGGAAACCCGCTGGGTGATCTTGGGTGTGTCACGCACATGCACTAAACACAGAAAACCCCGTGATAGGTTGGCCTTGGGTCTCTGGAAGCTGCAACAGCAATAACGACGATTCTAGATGCCAAATACCTCTAAAAAAATATACTAAGAAGGCAGTGAAAAAAAACCTCAAGGAGAAAAGAGAGGCAGGGAGTTTTGTGATGGATCTGGCCAGAGCAGAAACCGTGGCCAGAGTTTTGTAAAGTTACTTTTTTTTTTTTTTTTTGGACTATTGTTTCCACAGAGCTCCTCCAGCCAACATAGATATTGATCATGCTTCCTAGAGGACACTGGAAAGTTAAACGGTAATATTTGGAAGCTTTTATGTAGAGGAGTGCATCAGAGACAAATCTTATAGACCAGGTCAGTGCATGATCACTTTTAAGAGGGAAGAAGGTTAATTTTAGGTGTAGCTATGAAGGGAGGGGGCAAAAAGAAGGTATTGACCCCCCCAAATAAGAATTCTCCCACCCAATGAATTTTTCCTTCGCTAGCATTGCAGTAACTTAAAAACTCCAATTGAGCATTTAGAAACAGAGTTTAGGCATCCAAAGAAAAGGGGCAGGCAAAATAATCAAGGAAATAAGAACATTGCAAATAAGGAAAGTCTCTAGCACTGAAAGATTGTCAGTATCTCCACTCTCTACAATGCTAGAAATTTGGGGACTGAAGGAAAATGTCAGGGATGGGGTAGAATTCTTATTTGGTAGACAAGACCCTCTTTCTCCACCCATTTATCCATAACATCTACTAGTCACATTAACCTACAAAAATAAATGAAGCAGGTACACTATGGGGATGTAAAAACAAGAAAGACCCAACCATCTATTCATTTCTTATCTATCACACATCTGACAAAGTCATAGATACAGGTTGGGCAACGTGTTACTCTTTAGACTGTACGTTGGCTCTAGACAACATAAGCTATGTTGAGGGATTCTGGGAGTTACCCAGCTTCTGGAAGACTACACCTGACTTGCCTCTGACATAAAATTTCTGTCCATCTATTTTTTTAAAATGTTTCTCTATTTATTCTCTTTTGAGAATATGCAGTCATCACTTTACAAAAAATGGAACTGAGATCTGAAACTACTCAACGCACCCCAAGACAATACCAGCGATTCAGGTATGGCTATAACAATTCACTCACCCCGAAACTGAGATTCTCCTGAAAGTGAACAATCAAATCATGTCACTTTTTGTATTGCTACAGCATGACAGTCAATGCAAGTGTCTTGACTCTCTGAACCACCCAAAATCCCAAGTGCTTTCACACCAGCCACAAATTGTTCCTGATTAATTCCTTGTTTCAAGTCGTAATTTTGCACATTCTTTGGTTTCCACAGCTTCAGAAAGTAGGTGCAACCCATCTTGAATTAAGCAACACATGTTCTGTAGGGCTGAACAGATCTCCTCAGAATTAAAATAAAAAATGGGCAGCATCCGTGCCAAGAATGTCTTCCAAGATAACGAGCCTTGGCAAGCCTGGAATTCAGACCAATGCCTAACAAAGTGTTGGTGTGGTCTTGGTCTAAGGATTTCTTCCAAGTGGATAACTTAGGTTAGATGTGGGACCTGCAACTAGGTGTTCCATGGTGAAGGGCTTCTGCACTGTTCCAGCCAGGCATGCTGTTTCTTCTTACAGTCCTTGCCATCTCCTGGACGTACCCTTGAAACCTTCAGAAAACCCCAAGTTGCCATCATCATTGCCATTACCATCCTCCCCACTTTTTTCCACTAGCCTGGGAAGAGCAACATATAGAAATTCACAGCCATTTCCACACTAGACTGTAATAGCATGATGATTCCACTTGCAGCATCCTATGGAATCCTGGGGTTTGCAGTTTCGGGAGGGGCAAGTGGAATCATAGTGCTATTATAGTCTAGTGCAGAAATGGCCCACATCAGGAGGAACATACAAAAGTTAATAAAATAATTAACCTATCAATAAAACTGGAGGCATTTAAAGACACATCTATTAAAAGCACAAAATATGGACCATGTGGCCTTATTTTGAAAGCCTTTTCCCAATAAATAATTGAATTTTCCTAAAGCCTGTTGCTCGTTTGCGTGAAACTATCATAAGGTTTTCTTGGCAAGATTTGTTCAGCAGGCTTTTGCCCATGCCTTCCTCTGAGGCTGAGAGAATCTGACTTGTGCAAGGTCACCCAGCAGGGATTAGAACCCTGATCTTCCAAAGTCCTAGTCCAAGGCCATTGCCGCATGACACTGTTCTTGAGTGCTATTATTCCACTTTCAACATCCTGTGGAATTCTGGGGTTTGTGTCTACTCGAGGCCAAAGAGCTCTCCGGCTGAGAATTCTAAACGCCCTTCCCTAAACTGCAGCAACCCCAGGATTCCACAGGATGTTGAAAGTAGAATAATAGCACTATAACAGTGTAGTGTGGAAATGGTCCAACAATCAGATCATTACACCATGCCAGCTCTCTTCCCACAGGCCAATTAAACAGGCAAGCAAGCAAGCAAACAAGCAAACAAAAAGTTTTCACTTGGGGCCAGTCTGAACTCTCTAAGAAGGAAGTAGCAAAGACGGGGAAACAACCTCCTGGAGCGTCACATCAGATATACTTATTAGGGTGACAGAACAAAGAAAAGGGACTCTTCTGAGGTACTAATCCCAGGCAGTCTAATATGGGTGCATATAGTCCTTCAGATCATAATTTCAGTGGAACCATTCCTTATATCCCTGCTTCTTGATCCAAAACCATTCAAGGCTCTTAGCAGAGATTTGAACCTGGACTGCTCATATCCCAGTCAAATACTCTACTGTAGCCACTATAGGCTTCCCCATTTATCTGGCAGGTTAGGAACCAGAGCACTGTCAGAAAACAGAATTGGTTGAAAAGCAGAAGCCAGGTACTGTACTGTAGGGAGCATGAAGGACTTACAGAGGCTCACCTCTTGCGTATGGCATACAGAGTCTCTCAGTCAGCTTAGTGCCTTTCCCCCATGCCAGTAGCATGCTGCTCACTTTGCAAGCAGCATGTACATGTGAGTGGTTCCAAGCAAGCCTCTGCAGGCAAGAACCGATGAAAGAGCCAAGCCCTTGTTGAATTAATGGAACTCGTCCTTAACATGGAAGCGTCAAAAGAACCAGTCGTCAGATAACAGGGTGTCAAAAAGTGGGGGCTTCCTGTACACCATATTGGTTCTACTAGTGTATGGAATGAGTTCTCTGATAATGCTGTTATTTGTTTCTGAAGGCCTAGTCCTGCTTTTCTGTAGCCTCCTTGAGCCTTTCCCCTCTCCTGAGTTCAGTAACTAAAGAGGCAGCCATAAGAACCTTTGAAGGAACTGGTTAGAGCTCTCCCAGGTAAAACTGGCTCATTGCGCTGGAAGGAAAGAGGTGCACCTGAATAACCTGCTAACATTTTAATTGCACTCATTGGTCTGGATACATACAGGGCAAATTAGAAGAATGTTTAATCATAAGGCATCTTCCAGACACATGCCCAATGCTGGGTGTTTCCCCATCCGTGTAATGCGCTCAGCCCCTTTCCCTTCCCCTGAGCAGTAACAACACATACGAAGTTCTTTCATACGTATCCTGGAATAGTGGAAGAGTGTGACTTTCCCATAGTGACTGGGCAGTAATCTAAAGTCTGGGCAGTAGTCTAAAGTTTTATGAACCAAATTGTAACGTCCATTCTTCGTTCATCAATCCTAATATTCTCTAAGTGCATTGCAATAAAACAATCCATAACCCGTCAGATCAGGGTCAAAGCCGATCCTTGTGATAACCCTCCATAGTGAATTCATGGGAGTGTATGATCCTCATGATGTCATAGGGAAATTGAATCGCACCCTGATGATGCTATTAAGCATTGAGAGATT
>CAOKZL010005510.1:0-11264 GCA_948472985.1 Iguana delicatissima | reverse complement strand
AAAAAAACTTTGTGACCATAAAGAGTCTGTTTGACAGTAGAATAGGATGCTTTAGAAGGCAGAGGGTATTCTTTTCTGGAGGTGTTAAAAGAAATACGGTGGATGGTCACCTGTTGGGGGAGGCGTTAGTGAGATTTCATTGACAGGCATGCCTCGTTGTCGGCTATAGCCCACTTTTCCCCCCAAGTTCTTCACAATTCATTCAAGGTGGCTTATAATGGTTAAAACAAGCATAGCTAAATATTAAATACATATAAAAGTTAAAAATGTATGGACTTCTTGAGGAACAAGAATCCAAATGAGGCAATAGTTTGTGGGTACTGGCTATTGTAGTGGCTGGATTTATAATGAGAGTATTATCTTGCCTTATTTTAATTTCTTCTTTTCTCATCTCAGTTGGAAGGCAATATTTTCATGTATTGGAGTATTATACATTTTACTATTTAGCTGTCTCAGCCAAAGTCAGAAGTGAAATGTTTTTAGGTTCTTTGCAGTTTAGTATTTCATTTCATTTTGTGTGTTAACATTAGTTAATAACCACGTTAGAAATGTTTGTTGGAGTTTATGTTTATATTTGGGTGTTATGTGATTTTGAGTAAAAACTGATAAATAAATATACAAAAAAAAACCAAGTATGTAATTTTGGGGACTGGGATGGCCGGCGTCCCTTCAGCTTGACGAGCTCTATCAGCTTTGGCTAGATAGCCAACTCTGAGGATGCATCAAGATATCCCTAGGGCTCTGAAGGTCCACCATCAGAGACTCACTTTATGTAAAGCTTCACTACAATGTTAGCTATGCCTTCTACGGCAAGGAAGCTGCCTGAGGGTGCCCATGCCAATGTTGTACTCAGGAGTCAACTACCTAAATTCCCAGGCAGTCAGGTAGGGACACCTGGGTACGGGAGGGCAATTTGCCCAGGGAATGTTTTTTGGGGCGTCCTGGCCTAGAGCCACACCTCCTCCGTGTGCTGGCCACGCCCCCATGCCCCACAGCCACGCCCACGCACCACAGCCACTGCCTCGTGCTGTAGCCCCGCCTCTCCCACCCGCCTCCTCCACAGACCCCAAGCTCCACCATCAGGCCAAAAACTTTTTATTTCTCCAAGAACTTTCAAGAAAGAGCCTGTATTAATTTGGCATCATAAAAAGCAAGACAAGAAGGGGAGAAAAAATGGAAATGTGGCAGCACCTTTTACATAAAGGAACTGCGCATTCCCTTCTCTCTCTCTCCACTTCTTTTTTCCTTTTTTTTTCGGGTGGGTGAGTTTGTGAGCAGACCCTCAGCAAAAGGAACACACTCAGGAAGAATTTCACCTCTTTCTCCAACTCTCCTTCTGTCCTCTGTCTTGCTCTGCAATCAACAGCAGTACACAAACTCCTCAAAAATTCCTTGAAATTTTGGTAGGCATGCGGGGCGGGGGGCGTCCTTCTGAAACTTTTTTCCCCAGAAAAAAAACAAAGAAAGTTTTGGAAAAATAGAAAAATGTATTATCACAGCCCTTTATAAATTCAAAGTCACCTTGTTACTTTCTAGGAACTTAAATGCAGTATAAAATGATCATGTTAAATATATATTAGAAAAAACGGGTTATTCAAAATCTAATTACAATCAATTACAATTGAGCATCATATTTTAAAAAATGGTTACACACAGCCGCCCAAAGTTCTCAGTTGTAAAGAAAGTCCTGAAATCACAGGAACTTTTTTGGTTTTACCAGTTGGAGGAGAAGGCCGAAAACAAACAATAAAATGGAAGAAACCATCAATAAAATAGTAAAAATAAACTTCTACCTCCTACTTCTCCATAGAGTCAACAGAAGTAACAGAACTGACAAAACAAAACAGAGACCTGGCATTGTAATGATTCTGATAAAGAACTGAGTTAAACACAGAACTCTTCCTATCACACAGTTTTTAAAGAGGGTTAGTGGGATATAGGCTCCAGCATTCTAATTCTGGAGATCAGGATTCAAATCCACACTCAGCCATGGAAACCCTGGATTACCCCTGGCAAACTGATACTCTCAGCCTCACAGGCAGGCAAAGGCAAACCCCCTCTTGCTGAAACAAATGCTACCAACAAAATCCCATGATAAGTTCACCATTTAAGTTAGAAATCACTCCAAGGCACACAACAACCACAACAACAACAATCGGTTTTTAGAAATGATTTGGGAATTTAATATATGAACACCTTGTCTCAAATATTCATCATTCTGAAGGAAAAAAATTCATTAATACATTGCTTTTAAGACGGCCTCTGCCCTGTAAAAATATTTGTATTTATTGGGGTCTCACTGTTACTCTACAAAGATATACACGCACACATAACACACATATCCTTAGAACACACCAACCGTGCTCCTAGAAATTAAAGGAGTACAAGGCAGTTACAATCACAGGCAGGAATGTAAAGGCACAGGTATTTTGTTGTTTCGTTCAAGCTGAGACAGGATGGCCACACGGGATCAGTGTGTCGGGGTTGGAGATTCTGCTTTGGAAGGGAGGCCATCTTCTTGCTGCCTTTCTCTGATTCCCAGCCACTCCTAACTCAGACCTGGACACACCATTTGAAAACTGCCAAATTCGTTCCAGAGAATTCACCATGCCATGTGCCTTCTTTTTCAATGGGCTACACTCTGTAGGTGCCACAGTATGTTTGAAGCATTCTCAGCCACCAAGACAGGAGGTCAGATACAAGGAATGAATAATCAGGGCTGCCAAGCAGAGAGGAGCAAAGTCATCCAGCACAAGGCAGGAAGAAGCTGTCCGTTGACCGGCTGTATCAAACCAGGAGACACAAAAGGGAGGACGCAGGGACCGTCTGGACATAGAGCAAAGTCCTGGACACTAGGCCTCGTGTGCATTCCCTTACAATTCCCAACTTTAATTCTGATCAATAAGCAAAATGTTTCCTTCTGGTCACACCATTAAAGGAATGATCTGGGGCCATCTGTGCAGGAGAAAGAGGCTGACTTGCAGGGAGAAAGGAGGGGGCCGTTAGGAATGGGGAGACCCTCCATCTACCCTTCTCCCGTGCACAAAAATGCTTCTTCGCTGTTGAATGGAGTGAAATAATATATGTTTTCCTTAAAAAAGAAAAATTATTTTATACATACTAGGGTCAATTAATCAAACTGCAGCTTTCACCTTTCTTGGAGAGAGAGAAGGGCTAAAACGTATTATTAAAAACCTTCTGTTTCTCAAAATACACAGGAAAGCGTCAATGGGGGGCAGGACAGATTTAGCTGGGTGATCTTCTCCAGGAAAGGCAAGGAGCACTAGCCCCCGTCGAAGCCTTTTCTTCCTTATTAGAGAGACTCGTTTTGCAAGGCCTGCTCATGGTGGCCATTATATCTCGCTGGACTCAGTCGGAGGTCCCATCTGCTGCGCAAACAAAGGAAAAACACCGTTTCTCCCAGGCCTCCAAAGCAGAGAAACAAAGAAAAGGACTTCTTCTTTCAAAAAGAAGTAATTTATTTAATTGAATTTTTCAGCCTGGGGGTTATGAAAGGCCACCCCCCCCAGCTTCCCCTTCCTTTAATTACGCTTGGCTAACAGGCACATATTTGATGTAACAGGAGCTCACGGAATCCTCTTAATATTTAATAGGCAGGTATTTTCTGTCCAGAGGTGGAGAAAATGGGAGTGCAGGAGCAGATCAGACTCCACAAGACAGGCTGCTACATCTGTGTCCCATGAGATTGTCCTCAGCAGTGGTTCTCAACCTGTGGGTCCCCCAGACCTTTGTGGACTTCAGCTCCCAGAAGCCCCAGCCCACGGTACTGCTAATGCTCAGGGCTTCTGGGAGCTGAAGTCCACAAACATCTGGACCCACAGGTTGAGAACCACTGGTCTTAAGGCATCGCCTTCCCAAGGCATTTGGTACCTGGGCCAAGGGGCAAGATGGAGAATTGCGGTTCCATGTTCAGTAATTACGACTGGAAAAACATTTGTGCAGGTGCCTTCAAGTTACATGTTGATGTACAATGTCCCGATGAATTTCAGAAAATTTAGGGCAATGCCAGCCTGGTGTAGTGGTTTTACTACAACCCTGGAGAATGACAGTTTTGCTTCCTGTCAGCCATGGCAACCCACCTTAGAATCATAGAATTATAGAGTTGGAAAGAGACCTAGGGGCCATCATTTTGACTCCCTGCTATGCAGGAACCCACATCAAAGCACACTCTGTAATATGGCCATCCAGCTTCTCTGCTCAAAATTTCACCTCCACCACACTCCAGCTGAGGCAGCAGATTCCACTGCTGGCAAAGCCCCTGACCACCAGGAAGTTCTTCCATAGGTTCAAGTGGACTCTCCTTTCCTGCAGCTCGAATCAGTGCTCCTTGTCCAGTTTCTGGAGTGTGGGGGAGAACAAGCCTGCTCCCTCCTCAACATGAGATCCCCTTCAAATATTTAAACATGGCCATCACATCTTTCCTCTTAACTTTTCTTCTACAGTATAAACATACCCAGCTCCCTAAGTGTCCTTCAGAAGGCTTCCAGAACCTTCACCATTTTGAGGTTTCCTTGGACACTGTGCTCCAGCTTGTCATACTTCTTTTCTACAATGAGGTGCCCAGAACTGGACACAGAATTCCAAATGAGGCTAAACCAATGCAGAATAGACTGGTTCCATCACCCCCCTCGATCTGGACACCATATAACCGCCCATAATTTGATGTACAAAGTAATTGTGTTTGGCTTTCTTCGCTGCCACGTCACACTGCTGACTCACACTCATCTTGCTGATCTACGGGAAGATCCTCAGCACACGCACCATCCACATGTCCCCCATCCTACACCTTGGGTGCATTATCTTTAGCTTCAGAAAATCAAAATAGCAATTTGCCTTAGGATCATCATAACCTGGAAATGAACTGAAGCACACAACAGCACTAAATACCCGCAGTGATCGGCCATTGTCTTCCGGCACCAAGTACATCCTTCAGTGCACCTGGTGTTCCCTTGATGGTCCTCCATCCAAGTGGTAACCAGGCCTGATCTTGCTCAGCTTTGCTTTTTTAGTTTGGCTGGTTTTCTCCAGGAGCTGCAACACCCCAGGTGCTTTTGGAAAATTATCCTGTGCAGAAACCATGCGTGTTTTTCATGCAAAATTATGTTATTGCATATAACAACCTACATATGTTTTGCAAACACCTTTTGTTGCACAAGAACACTGAGGGCCCTTTACTGACTGTTGTAGCGTGATCTTATTCCACTTTCAACCCCTCCCTGTGGAGTTCTAGGGTTTGCAGTTCCTGAGGCTCTCAGGCCTCAGTAAGAGCTCTCAGGCTGAGAGTTCTATGTCTTTCCTCAAATCTACAAACCCCAGGATTTCACAGCATGTGGGATAAGTGGAATGATAGCACTACAACAGTGTAGGGCGGAAAGGCCCTGACTCTTTCTCGCCACACAAAAAAGTCGCTTCCTCTTCAGAATAATTTCCCCAAACATTTAGAGATGTGAAACCACCAGGACAAAACTGTGTAGACATATTTGTTTTCTACTGAAGCATTGAGAAAGTTATGAAAATTATTTTGTTCTTGCATGTGGAGATGAAATACAGATGGGACGTCATTGGTGGAAAAGGCAGTTGAATCTTTCTTCAAATGCTGACCATGGGCAATATCTCACCTCACCTGAGGCCGGGGGCAGGTAGCTGAGAGGGTCTGGATGGGGAGATGTGGCCTACACTGTTTGTTTTAAAACAAGGGGCAAGTCCAGAAAGGAGGGCCACCAGTGCTGGCTTTACTGTCCTACTGTGAGGCAGCTGCCTCACCAGCCTAATACAGGGCCCTTGGCTCTAGTGGATACTGCATGATGGCCTGCCTATAAGAGGCAGATGCATGCTCTTTGTTTCCCAGATGAAAAGGAACACGCTGTAGCCCAAGCCACATCAGAGTCTGTGGTCAACATGGTTGTAAAGTTATTAATGAGAAGAAGATGCAAGCTGGAGAGGCTGCACAGTTGCTTTTGCCTGAGGTGGAGGCGAAGACCTGCCTCCTCCTGCCCTTCCTGCCTAATAGGCAATGCACACTCAGCACACTCTTGCACACCGGACTCAGTTGCAGCATCTGAAATAAGCTGAATACAAGAGAGAAGTGGGAGGGAGGAGGGAGAGAAACTGGGACATTTAAAAAGCAGATGGAAGAGGATTTAAGTGGGATTCTGTTGCTGGATGGTTGATGGGGAGGAAGCCTGGACAGAAAGGAGCTGCTGTGTGTATCAGCCTCCTTCTGAGACTCTGGAGGATCCAGTGAAAGAGCTTGGTTAGAATGCAGAACCTGTACAAGATGCAATTGCACTGTGACATGGAGCATCCTCCAACAGCACAAGACCCTGAGAAGTACTTTTTTAAACTACAGCTCCCAGCTTTTCCAAGCTTCTGAGCACCACAGTCACATTCATTAGAAAGCATGCTCACCTTCTCTGGAACACAGACTGGAGGAAGTGAACCAATGCACACAAGCTCCACTCCCGCTATATCACTGCCTTTGCTCTCTCCTTGCCACAGTGTAAGTATAAATACCCTCCAACTGTCCAGGTAGGGGACAGTTCCAGTTAATCCTCTCATCTCACTTTTTCAGTCTGCTTTTAAAATGTTCAAGGTTTTTCTTCTCTCACTTTCTCCTTCGTTCAAAGTGAGAAAAATAGTTGTGCTCAATTAACCCAGCGGGGGCAAGAGGGAGAGAAAGGCTCTAACCTTGTCCTTCCCAGATGGCTCAGGTAACAAACTGCTGCAGCCTCTCCCAGTTTGTGTGGGCTTCTTCACTGATACTTTTTGCCGTCTTGACTGCATTTTCTAATGCTGCTTGGCCACAGACATTTGAGTTTCATCCGTGAATGCTGGAGGTATGTGTACAGAGTAAGCCTACTGGTGCGAAGTTGTTCTTGCTGTGGGAACAAAAAGGAGCTCCTTGCCCAGACAAAGGGGCCCTACGCCTACCTCCTATCTTCATAAGATAACTTTCTCCTACCTATTTGTCGATTTACACCTTTCCGCTCAAAAAAAGCACCAGGGTAGCTAACAAAAACAAACATCAATTAAACAAAAATCTTCTATTAAAAACACAACACAAAGTCCAATCAATGCAAACAGAATGAACCACAGCCAATGGTCAGTTTGGTCAGGCACCTTCCAACTTACTATCCAATCGGAAGTCAAATTCAATGGTCTTGGGTGAAGCAGGTTTCTCATTTTGGAGGGCCGCTTTTGAGAAGAAATGCATCTCACCTGGACACTCGCGCATTTGCAAAGCTTACACACACTACGTGGAGACCCAGGGTTCAGATCCCTGCGTGATCATCCTAGTACTGATTTTACCTTAGAGGCAAGGCAAGGGCAAATTCCCTCTGAAATAAGTCTTGCCAAGAAAAGCCCGCTATAGGTTTCGCCTTGGGTTGCCAAAAGTGAGAAACAACTTGAAGGCACACACAACAAAAACTGTGCACAGAACAATGCACACATTTAAAAATATGACTAAGAATGCACTCAATTTTTTAAAATATAAAGCACAAAAACAGCCTTTACGTGAAGGGTAGGGGAGCATATATTTAGGAAAATGCATACATAAACACGCAGCAAGAATAAATGTATAAAAATGAGGATGCATTCTCCATGCAGAAGCAGACTAGGTCTTGTGACCCAGTAAGAAATAAGGCACGGGAAAATAATGCAAATGGGATTCAAAGAAAGACAATAAACTGAGGAATTTCCATCTCACCCTTTAACAAGGCAGAGGGCCTACATGCAAAAGGCTGCTGGAAATTAATGTCAGGCCTTCCTGGCCCTAAAGAACAGAAAGAGAATAACCCCTAGATTCCTCAGCAAGGGTTCTGGAATGCGTATTGGGTCACCTTGTTGTAAGCAGACTATACTGTTGCTTTCAGGACTTGCAAAGCAGAGTTGGGTTATAGCCTGGGACACAAAATGAAGGCATTACCCCCACAACAAATTCTGCTCCTCCATGAAATTTTGCTCAGCCTCACAACCCCTAGGTTTAAGATTTCAACCGAGCATTCAGAAATACAATTTTGGCATCCAAGAAAAGAGGTACACAAAAGAGCAGGGAACGAGAACACAAGGAGCTGGCTTCATGGAAAATTGTTGCCTTGTCGTGCTAGAGCTGGGACTGAAGGGAAATTTCCAGAGGGTCTTAGGTCTCAAATTCTTATTTGCCAAATTCAAATAAGCTACAGCTATGGAAGGAGCTCTCTGTCTAAACCTTAAATCCCAGGCAGGTAACCTTTATTGGGATTTATGTGTGGGCCAGCCAGGGCCCAGTGGGAGGTCCTTCTCTCTGCACATGCTCCAGAGCTTTTCTTCCAAGCAGCCTAAAATCTTTTCGGACTACCCATAATTTCCCACTATTCACCAGTAGTTGCCTCTCCAGTAGTTCTCGTCACTTTACTCCCCAACTCAACTTTGGGAAATTCCACCAGCAAGGGAATGAAAATGCTGGTGATTAAAAAGCAAAGCGCTGCAAATGAATTGAAATAAGTTTTTTTTTTAAAAAAAAAATTCTCCTGAGAAAGTTAAAACACTGAAATGGTTTTATGGTAATTGGCTGACAGATTTCTGCCCACACATAGGACCCACAGGGAGGTGGCTGGGTACGGTGGGGGAGACAGCTCCGCCTTCAAGTCAGCGGGAAGGCCCCGTTGAAACCTGAGATGCTTTATATGCAATCAAAGTTCCCTAACATATAAATTATCCTCGCAAAGGGAGGAGAATAATCAAATGGAAAACTTAACAGGGAAAATAAAAGGAAGGATAAGCATTCCAAGGCGTGGTACGAGGAACTGATTTAAGCACACGTTTAAAATTAAATCAAGGCACTGGGATGTTTTATTTAGTTCATGTTGTGGTTGGGAAAGGGACTAAACGTCACCAGCGGAGGTGGGGAAATCCTCCAGGTGGGGGGAAATGGATCTCTGCATTCCCACTGTAATAAATGCCGGAGGCTCAATTCCTGATTAAATATCAACCTGCAGGTGGCCCGTTAAGGGCAGGCAGATTTGTCAGATTATTATACTAACCAAATTTCCTCAAAAGGTAATGGCAGAAAATTCTTTATTCTGCCACAGCAAAATATTCCCTTTGCACTCGCGGCAAGTAGATAAACACGGCCAAGGAGGGGAATAATGGGGTGGCAAAGAGGAAGACAACAAAGCCACACCCTTTCCTTCGGCATCCCACAGAGCCTGCAAAACCACTTTTGGATGGGTTATGGGAGGTGTAACCTAAATGAAATTCACCCTAACTCTGTCTTTATGGAGGGACCGCTTTTTGCAACAGTCAGCAAGCCACCGTGGTCTGTTTCTCCCCTTGATGACAACAGACCTGTGTCACCCAACAAAATTCAGCTGGCCCCACCTTGAAGTAATCTCTGCCACACAGGGACATAGAATCCTAGAGTTGGAACCGGCCAGGCTGTCTCAACTGCCTTGTAGGAACACATAAATAAAGCCCTCCTGGAAAGATGTCCATCCAGGATCTATTTAAAGACTTCAAAGATGGAGCTTCCACCCCTCTGAGAATATCTGATTCCACTGTTCTAGGAGTCACAGCAAGTTTTTTCAATAGAGCTCCTAGGCATATAAAAACGGCAGAAGGAAAAGCAACTGGATGACTCTTGTGTTACAGTTAACACCAGTTACATTACTTCTCTCAGCGCCGGCTGCTGGATCTCAGTCAGTGACGTGTGATGGGTTTTAATCCTGGGCCCCCCCCCCCCAGGAGGCATCCAACATGCTAGCTCCAGTTGGGTGCAAGGTATCAGTACCTTGGATAGCTCCTTGTAATGTTTACTTGTGGGAGTGGATCCACCACCACCACCACCCCAACTATCAGTCACCACGGCTTGGTAGTCTTTTGGTCTTTTACAATCTACTAGGCAAAGTTTTTGATAAATTAGGGGTCTGGGCTGGTGTCAGGTCCGTGATTGGCAGCACCCCAAAAGGAAGGAAGGAAGGAAGGAAGGAAGGAAGGAAGGAAGGAAGGGGAAGGAATGAGAAATATAATATGTAAGAAATGTATCACTGAATGGAATCTGTAGGACATAATAACCACTTCTTCTCAAGGCCATTTTTCTGACATCTCTCCCTGAAGGCTCCATCAGGAACCGTTTCACCAGAATCTACCTAAAAATCTGGAAAAATCATTACAGCAAATGGGAATGCTCTGCTTTAAAGAGGACTTGTGTGGCTTGCCACTCAACTCCGGAAACCCCCTAAGAGAAACGTTTCAGGTCAAGCTTTACTCGGCTCTTTCTAGTTTGCCACCAATACGCAGTATCACAATTTCCTGCCGAATTTCGGACACAGCGGCAAGTGGGGAGGCGGACAGTGGGTCACGGACAGCATAATGTCCCATTGAGGTCTGTTGCCCTTTTCAAAGTGACGGAATAGCGAATTTCTACAACATCTAAATCCACAAATAAAAATGAAGACACATTACCTTGGAACTTGGAACGAAGTTTTACCAAAACAACAACAGAGCAATGGGGACACTGCCTTATTCTTACCTTTAAAGTGCTGTGTTCTTATGTGCTTGAAAATACAACATTTTTTTTGAAAAACCACACACCTTGTATGCTCAAATCCAGGGTTACAGTTTATTGTGCCCAAACAAGTGAGGTTTAATTAGCCAACCACAAAACTGGGTTTCAAGTTCTCTCGTGACCTGGCCTGAATACAATAAACTACAATCCAAGGTTCTGGAGTAGCAAGCCTCGCACTTATGTGAATGCAAAGGTAGTATAGAAAATGAAAGGGTGCGTCATTGCGGCTTACGAAGCCAGGATTCAGAGCTTAAGTTGACATGCAAACGCAGCCAATTAAAACAGATCTAAGGCAACCCAAAACAAAAAAGACTTCTTCACACAACAATAAATTTAGCTTATGGAATTTGCTGGCACAAGGTGGCTCTTGGTTTAGATGGTTTTTAAAGTGCATTAAACAAATTCACAGAGTATCGATCTGTCAACATTTATTAGCCAGGAAAGCTAAAATAACATTGCTGTATACAGAGGTATCCAAATACCAGTTGCTGGGCTGAGCCTTCACGCCCCCTTTGTGGGCCGAGGTGCATTGGGTGGGCTATTATTGGAAACAAAACAGTGAACTGGATCCACCCAGAACATACAGCTTGGAGAATTTACTTTTTTGGGACTAGGGCTCCCAGAATCCCCAGCCAGCATGACTCATGAATTGGACCAGGCAATGAGACACAAGAAGTTTGCTTCTTCTTAAGGCCAT
>CAOKZL010005509.1:0-11074 GCA_948472985.1 Iguana delicatissima | reverse complement strand
CCAACAAGCTGGGTACTCATTTTACTGACCTGCGAAAGGATGGAAAGCTGAGTCAACCTTGGAGCCTGGCAGGGTCGAACTCACAACCTTGTGGTTGCAGTACTGGCATTTAACCACTGCACCACCAGGGCTCCTCTGGTGAAGAAAAGAGACAGAAGAGAGATAAAAAATCTCACAAACAGCTGAGGAGAGTGAATGGGGTCCAGGGGAGGCGTCAGTCGTTGAAGAATCCATGGAAGGGGCTCGCTTCAGCAGGCTGGAATGAAAAACAGGGTGTACATCTTTAAGAGATGAGGGCAACTGCAATTCGAAAGACACATTGTTGATAGCACGTTTCATGGGAAAGGGACCGAGGAATTTAGGGGAAAGCTTCTTGGAAGGAGAGGGTGTGGGAATGTTTTTAGAGGAGAAGTAAACCAGGTCACCGGGTTGGTAGAGAGGGTTAGGGGAACGCTTAGAGTCAGCGAAGCATTTGTGAGAAGCCTTTGAAGCAGCGAGAGAATGAGAGACAGATTGCCAGACAGAGGAAGATTTGTCAATCCAAGAGGTGAGAGGAGGGGGGAGGGGGGTAGAGTCAGGGGGAAGGGGGTAGAGAGGAAACCATAGACAATCTCAAAGGGGGTTTTTCCAGAAGAGGAATGCAGAACAGAATTAAAAGCAAATTCAGCAAAAGGCAAAAGGGAAGACCAGTCCTTCTGATTACTAGAAACAAAACAGCGAAGAAATTGTTCAAGTGTACGATTAACTCTTTCAGATTGACCATCAGTTTGCGGGCGGTAGGCACTACTGAGTTTTTGGGTAACTCCCAAGGTTTTCAAAAGTGATGTCCAGAATTTGGAAGTGAAAACAGGGTCACGGTCAGATATAATGGTGGAGGGCGATCCGTGATGTTTCCAAACATGCAAGATAAACAAGTCAGCCAATTTTTCAGCAGTAGGGATTTTTTTGAGCGGAACAAAATGGCATTGTTTGGAAAAATGGTCAGTGATGACCTAAATACAATGGTACCCTGAAAAGGAGGGAGAGAAATGATGAAGTCCCATGCAATGACAGACCAAGGCTGTGAAGGAACAGGAAGGGGTTGCAGCAATCCCTGAGGTTTTGAAGAAGGAGATTTGCAGGTGTTGCAAGTTGCACATTCTTTAATGTAGTTTTGTACATGAGAATTCAATCCAGGCCACCAGAAAAGTTTGCGGATGGAATGTAGAGTCTTGGGAAAATCAAAGTAACTGACAGGTTTAGTATCATGGTGGCGGTGTAAGATTGAGGGGCGTGCATCAGGGGGAACATAAATTTTGGAACCAGAAAATGGGAGTCCGTTGTCCCAGATAATGCTGCTTTGTGAGAGGAGAGCCATGGATCTTTGTGAGAGGCATGTTTAATAAGATCCTGAAGTGCTGTATCACAAAGGGTAGAAGCTGAAAGTCGGCTTTTAGCAAGAGAGCAAGTGGCGACTTGAGGAACAATAGAGATAGGGGGGAATAAAGTTCATTCACAAGAGGAGGCAGATGGGGGGGCGTAAAACAGGGAAGCCGAGAGAGAGGATCAGCCAGCGTATTAGACTTGCCAGGTTTGAAAATAATTTTAAAGCGAGAGCGTTGAAAAACTCAACCCACTGAGCTTGTTTAGGAGTGAGCCTTCTAGTGGTTTGCAAGGCTTGCAAATTCCTGTGATCAGTCCAGACTTCAAAAGGAACATGAGCACCTTCAAGTAAATGTCGCCAGGTTGACAAGGCAAAGTGAATTGCTTTAGCTTCCTTTTCCCAAATGGGCCAATTAAGTGGTTGAGCGGAAAACTTTTTGGAAGTAAATGCACAGGGTTTAAGGGCTCCAGCGGGGTCGTGCTGTAAAAGGACAGCAGCCATAGCAAAGTCAGAAGCGTCAGTTTGAATGACGAAAGATTTGGAGGTGTCAGGGAAAAGCAGTAAAGGTTCAGAGGTAAACTTTTCCTTTAATGCATCAAAAACTGTCTGACACTGAGGAGACCAAGACAGCTTGCGGTGTTTTGTGGAGCCGGCGTCTTTAGGTTTTTTTCAAGAGGTTGGTGAGGGGCACAACAAGGGTGGTAAAGTTCTCAATAAAGTTTCAATAAAAATTGGCAAACCCCAGGAATTGTTGTAGCTGTTTCAGGGTTTTAGGAACTGGCCAGTTAAGAATCGTTTCGATTTTAGACGGGTCCATATTGAGGGTGTTGTTATAAATGCGGTAGCCCAAATAATCAAAAGATTGGGTGTCGAATTGGCATTTTTTCAAGTTGGCAACTAGTCCGTTGTCAATCAATCTCTGAAGGACTTTTCTGACTAAGGAAATGTGATCTTCCAGGGAGTTAGTGTAGATTAAAATATCATCCAGATAAATTAATAAATCATGAAAAATTGAATTAAGAAACATTTGAGAAACAGAGGGTCCAGATTGTAATCCAAAAGGGAGAACAGTCCATTGGAAATTGCCCAGAGGAGTGGAGAAAGTTGTGAGCCACTTACTGTCAGGGTGCATTTGGATTCTATGGAAAGCCTCTGTAAGGTCAAGCTTAGTGAAAAATTTGCCTTGACTTAAGTGATCTAAGACATTTTTAATGAGAGGGACAGGATAGCAGTTTGGTGAAACACTTGGTTAATGGCAGAGTAATCTACGATGAGCCTTGGGTCAGCGTTGGAGTCCTTTCTCTTGCGGAAGAAAACAGGGCTCATGGTGGGAGCGGAGGAGGGCTTAATGAATTTGCGTGCCAAATTTTTGTTGAGAAACTTTTTTAATGCAATGAGTTCCTGGTGGCTCATAGGATAGATTTTAGGTTTAGCGAGCTTTGCACCCTCAATTAGGTTCAATTTGCAGTTGTATTCTCTGTGGGGGAGTAATTTATCAGCCTCCTCCTTGTGGAAGGCTTTTTGCAAGTCATGATAGTGCGAAGGAATGTGTTGTAACTCCTCAGGGGTTAAAGCAAGAGCTGAGTGTCGTGGTTTAGAAATGTCTGGGATTAATAGTTTCCCAGCAGTCCAGTCAATCTGTGGGTTATATTTGCAAAGCCAATCAATGCCTAAAACTATTTGAAATTGTACTGCCTTTGGTACTAGGAAACGCATTTTGCATTTATGGTTTCCCACTCTAAAAGAAAGGGGGTGGAGATGTGTCCAGTTGCTCCCCCAGGCATTGAACTCCCATCCATCTGTGTCAATTTAATGGGTTTTTCTAGGGGCTGGTAGTCCATATTTAGTTCCAAAGCCAGTTTTGGGTGTATGAGGCTTCTGGAGCAACCAGAGTCAATTAGAGCTCTAGGAATTCGCAGTTTTTTATCTTTACCTGTCAAAGTTACAGTAGCAAATATGTGGGGGGTTTTACGTTTACTTACATAAGTCATTCCGGCAGCATCCCAGTCTTCACAGCCGTTTTCAGAATCTTCATCCGTCTCGAAGGAGGGGGACGTGGCGCTCTCCTCCTGAGGACTATCTCCTGTGGCTGCTGCTGGGTCTTTGATGATACGTTTAGCTGTTTGCTTGGGAACAGTAGGTTTCCGAGGGGTTCCTTTCCCTTTAGTCATATCAGGTTGCACTTCTTTAGCACTGCTGGAAGCCTGGCCGTCAGGGCGATTGTTGGCGAGATGGCCTGGTTTCCCACAAGAGAAACACATTCCTAGATGGAGGTGTCTGCTTCTTTCTTCACTGTTAAGGAATGTGGATCAGCGGGGAGACTTTCGAGGCCCCACGTCTTGGGTTTGTTGCTGTCGAGTTAGCTGGACAGTTTGGGTTATTCCTTCCACTTGCAGTTTGATCCATCCAAGTAGGGTCTGTGGATTAGCTTGAATAGGCAGCCATGCAGCACACTGGGATTCAGCCCGTCCTTGTATAATTCAATCAGGATTTCATCATTCCAGGGTACCTTGGTTGCCAAATTTCTGAATTCTCTGGAATATGCTCCCACGTTGTTCTTGCCTTGTTTTAACCTTTTCAGTTGGTATTTCGTTTTCTCGAGTAAGTGAGGGTCTTCAAAATGCTCGCAGAGATGATGCATGAACAGCTGTAAATTCTCAGTCTCCGGAGCGCGGGAATCATAGAGGTTAGCTACCCAGTCAGCTGCCAATCCTTTCAGGCGCTGACTCAAATATCTGATTCTAGCTGCATCCTCTTGAAACAGATGCCCGTAATCCATCATAAAATTCGAAGCCATGGTCAAATAAAAGGAAAGTTTCTCTCCTTTTCCATTAAAAGAAACTTTCAGTTACCCAATGTTCCTGGGCACTGCAGGAGGCAAGGCTGGGGCTACTGGTGGCACTAGTTGTTGGGGCTGCCCATCGAGTGGTGGAGCAGCTGTTCCAGGAGCGGCCACAGGTATTCGGGGTTCTCTGCTCGGCGTTCTTCCCGATTGCAGGACCCTGGTGCGCATTTCACGGAGCAAGGTTTGGAGCTCTAGTATTTCTTCATCTTTCTTTTCCATTTCTTCTTCCATATTCACTAGCTCATCCATAAGGGACAGTTCTCTCTCTGAGGTGTCCCATCTGGCAGCTCTTTGTCGTTGTCTCAGCGACATTCGCGGTTTCTCTCCTCAGGCCCAGGTTTGGCTGCTTGTGGGGGTGGTAGTCGGTACAGACAGCCATACTTTTGGTCTAGCATCGGGAGCCAACTCACTGTCAGCGGCCCCATCGGAAGCAGCCGAGTCCTGCTCTCTTCGGTGGGGTGGCCCTCCGTTTTCTCCGTAGTTTGATGCATAATTGACTCTTGACTTTTCTGTCAGGAACAGACTCATACACAAGATCAACAAACTTGATTAACAGATTTATTAAAAAGTTGCAGAGTAGTGATCTTCAGACTTTAAAAGTCAAGAGTGAAGATTTGTTCCCACAGTCTCTACAATTAAACAGTTCAATTTGACACAAGAGATAAGCAAAGCACAGTAGCAATTTTCCCAGGGCAAGATGACCACGGAATCACTATAGTTACTATCAGCGCTCTAATGAATGTTTTGAGAACCACATGCTGAGGAATGCACACCTGTACAGGCCTTGCTATAACACAGTTAGGAAAACTACTTGCAGTCTAATATAAGTCCTAACTACCCCTTAATCCATTATCCACAATCACGTGAAGATTATGGAGGCTATCCCGACAATCATAAACTGGCCTATCCCCAAAACTAGAAAGCAACTCCAGCGATTTCTTGGCTTTGCAAACTTCTATCGCAACTTCATAGAAGGATTTGCCACAATTGCTCTCCCTCTCACCAACCTCTTGAAGAAAGCAACAGATAACAAATCTAACCTAAGCAGCCGCATCGTCTGGACTGAAAAATGCCAAACGGCTTTCGACCCCCTCAAACAAAAATTTATTTCTTTTTTTTAAATCATTTTATTCAAATTCACTATAAAACAAACAATTATAGCTGTAAATTTACATGAAATATTTTTGATCTTCCAAACTGATCTAGATTTCACTTTCTATATCTCTTGATGTGTTTATATTAATGTCCCACATCATAATGATAATATTACATGATGGTTCTTGCACTTCCATCTCCACATTCCAGTTCCATGGTATATACCCAGTTGACCCCTCATTGATTATCTTAACCATGAATCACTCGTTTTCATCTGACAGTACCCAGCAATTACCCATTACAATTTGCCATTCCTTTTTAATCTCATCGTCTGATTTCCCCTTTAGTCTCTGGGAGACTATATCAGCCTTTCTATTTTCAATAAATGTTCCCCACCATTGCTCTATTGTGGGTATTTGCTGAGTTTTCCAAAGCTTTGTGTATTCTATGTGAGCTGTTGTTATCATATATAGTATTGTTCTCCAATGTTTCTTTATTTCAGTACCTTGAAATACATTTGTCATATTTAACAAGTACAATTCTGGTATCTTAGCAAACTGAACTTTCATTAATGCACAAATTTTATTATGTATTTCACTCCAGTATTTCTTAGCCTTAGGACATGTCCACCACATATGAAATATCGTACCGACCTCTTTCTGACGTTTCCAACAGAAACCGGTACCTGTATTATATATCTTTTTTAGTTTATCTGGTGTCATGTACCATCTGTGAAACAGCTTATAGTAGTTCTCTTTCAGATTCTGAGCTACTGTAAATTTTTGTGTCCTTTTCCAGCTCTGTTCCCAGGAATCTAATTGAACTGAATGTCCATATTCTGAGCCCACAAAATCATTGCTGACTTAATTGTTTTTTCTCATTTCCTGCTGTATTATTTCTTGATATACATGAGATAGCAAATGAGGCAGATTTTCAAACAGCCATTTGATCATTCCAGTTTTCTCTTTTGATTCTATTCCATATATTTTCAAGTCCATCTGGAATCTTTCAGTTAACTGTCTATAAGGGAACCAACTTAATATTATTCCTTCTTGTTCAAGTTTTTCCCTTGTTTTAATCTTGAAATTATTTAAAGATGATTTCTCAAGTATATCTTCATATCACAGCCATTTATCTGTTTCACTCCATTTTCCCAAAAAAAAGCTTCCTGAGGGGACACCCATGTGGGGAGCTGCCTTATGTTTTTAATCTTATATTCCTTCCAGATTTTCAATAACAATTTTCTAATGTAGTGATGCAAGAAATCTCGATCAATTATTGCTTTATCATAAAACATATAGGCATGCCACCTCATACTCAAATCCGTGCCTTCCAGTGCTAACATTCTCATGTCTTGTAGATCAACCCAATCTTTTATCCACGTGAGAGCCACTTCTTTATAATATATCTGAAAGTCTGCTAGTCCCATTCCACCTCTAGTTTTTTGATCAGTCATGATACTCCATTTTATCCTAGGTTTTTTCCCCTGCCATATGAATTTAGTTAATTCTCTCTTCTATTGTAAAAAAGGCTTATTGTTTGTTATAATGGGAAGATTTTGGAACAAAACGTTCATTTTTGGAAGTACATTCATTTTTATTGCTGCTATCCTCCTTCTCATCGATAGATGCATGGAAGTCCAGCTTTCCAAGTCCTTTGTTATTTCTTTCCATTTTTTCCATAATTATTTTGGAATAACTCATTGTTTCTTTTAGCTATCCAGACACCTAGATACTTTGCCTTTTGTCCTTTGTTAAATCCAGGTAATTGTGCCAATTCCCTCTCTTCTCCCTCATTCATATTTTTAGTTAACAGAGCTGTTTTTTCCTTGTTGAACTGAAATCCGGAAAATTCGCCAAACTCTTGATTTGTTCTAATCCCGGCTTTAATACTGCTCATTGAATCATCCAAGAAGAAAACCAAATCCTTAGCAAAGGCTTTCAGCTTATATTGATATTTCTTGATTTCAACTCCTTTTATGACTTTGTCTTCTCTTATAGCATTAAGTATTTCCATTGTCATGATAATCAACAGAGGAGATAACCTTGTCTTGTCCCTCTATGTAGTTCAATCGGCTTTGTTCTTTCTCTGTTGATCACTAGTCGAGCTTGTTGTTGACTGTAAATTGCTTCAATCCATGACACAAATTTGTTTCCAGCCTGCATCTGTTTAATCGCCGTCTTCATAAATGGCCAACTGATCATGTCAAAAGCTTTCTCCACATCTACAAATATCATAGCCCTTTTCCACTCATTATGCTTTTCATAATATTCAATTATATTTCAGACTGTTCTGATGTTGTTTCTCAAAAATCTTTTTGGTAAGAAACCATTCTGGTCTTCATCAATGACCTCTTGCAGAACCTTTTTGAGTCTCGTTGCTAGGACTGAAGCAAAAATCTTGTAATCTGTATTCAAAACTGATATTGGTCTATCATTCTTTACATAAGTTAAGTCTCTGCCTTCTTTCAGAATCAACACCACATTAGCTTCTTTCTGAGTGTCTGATATTCCTTCCTTTATTATCTCACTTATTGTACTTTGCAGGGGTATTGAAATCTCATGTTCCAAAATTTTGTAATATTTTGCAGTAAAGCTGTCCGGTCCTGGAGATTTGTCATTCTTCAAATTGCTGATAGCTTCAACAATTTCCATCATTGAAATAGATTTATTCAAAATCAATCTTTGGTCTTCATGAAATCTCATTTTGTTCATTTTCTTCCAATTCATGTTGTTTTTTCAGTTTTGGGATCTTGCTCATCAGCTTCACATAGTATTTGTAAAACGCTTGTTTTATTCCCTCTTCTTTTGTAATTCTTTCTTCTCCTATTCTAATCTCCAGATGATATTTCTGGTCCTTCTTTTACGTGGCAAACTAGCCAAGACCTTTGAGGATTTGTTCGCTTGTTCAAAAAAGTTATATCTCATTCTTCGTATCTGTTGCTTTATTTCATTCAGATTGAGTTGGTTTAATTCAGCTTGATATACCTTCATCTGTAGTCTAATCTTTTTATCCAACAGATTTTATCTCATCTGTTTCTCAATTTCCTTCATCTTTCCCAAAATTTGCAGTTCAGTTTGTCTCCTTTCTTTTCTAATCTCAGCGGACCATCTGATAAAATTACCACGCATCATGGCTTTACTTACATTCCAGATAGTTTTCATCGACTCCGGCATCATGTTTTCATTGAAGTAATTAATTATCTCCCTTTTTGCCTTCTGCAATGTACTTCTCCTTATTCAAGATCTCATCGTTCATTCTCCATGTTCTTTTCTGTCCTTGATATTTGTCTTTAGTTGTAATGGATTGTGGTCCGAACACAAGTTAGGAAGAATGTCTATATCTGTAGTTTTCAACAATAGTTGTTTGGATGCCAACATCATATCTATCCTTGACATTGACTTATGTTGAGCAGAATAAAATGTGTGTCCATCCAATTGCCCATTTTTATATCTCCAAACATCATATAGACTTAAGTCAGCCATCATATTGAAGAAGCTCTTAGGAAGTTTACCGTTGTTTCGGGGGGTTAACTTCTGTATTTTTCTATCCACATTTGGATTGATAACTCCATTGAAATCCCCCAAAACAATGACGTTCGAATTTCCTGTTTCATTTAGATACTTCTGTACCTCTTTATGTATTGTAGGGAAGAACTCACCTTTAGTTCCATTTGGTGCATATATTCCAACTATTAATATTTTGTCTTCTTTCAAAGTAACTTCAACTCCTATATATCACCCATTGCTATCCTAAAAATTTGCTACATACCATATCTTGAATTTACATATATCAAAACTCCCCTTTTCTCCGACTTCTGGGTTCATGGCGGACTGTGTGGTTGTGTAGAGACTAAGCTGGTCACTACGCAACCACCCAGTGAGGTGAAACGGGCACGAAAACACTTTCAAGTGCCAGTCTAATTTCTCTCTGGGTAAAGGGAGATCAGAGGGGTCCCAGAGGGGGCTCAAAGAAGATTGTCATCGACTAGACACAGTGAGTTTTACTGTGCCGAAGGTACGGAGACGATCGGGAGTCGAAGGGACGCCACAACCCCGCTTAGCAGCCGCGTTTTTTCATGACGAAGGGACACCAAAAACCTTTTTTTCAGTTGGAGCTGTAAGTAAGCTACAAAATTGAAATTCTTTAAAACTTCTCCCCTGGTTGGACACAGAACTGATCTCACATTAATAGACTGAGTCCAGAGGGAAAGAATTAAATATTTCATATTCAGAGTCTTTGGACGTTAATAGTTAAAACGACTCGGGTTTTTTTGGAAACAGCGGCTTACGGCAAAATCAAATAACGTGACTTGGGATAAGTAGAAATAAATATTAGAGCCTATAAAGACACAAAGTTAATAATATTTTGGGACTTATAGGACGTTAAGTGCAATTAAATATTGATTGATGACTGAAACAGAAAGTGAGAAGGAAGCGCGAAGAGGGAAGAAAGCTGTTATGTCTGCCATGTCGGGATCAGATTTGTAATATGACTGTGCTTTGAGCTTGGTGAAGGAAGACGAACGAGTATGGAGGGGTTGTTACTGGAAAGGATAAAAGATCTAAGAAAGAGACTGAAGATTTCTATACTGGAGGAGTATATGCGACAAAAGAGCGGAAAAGATAATGAAAATGAGAGCAAGTAAAGATTAAGAAAGTGAGAGCGAAACTGAGAAATGATAAGCAGTGCGGACTGGAGGACTTAAATTGGAAATAAATCGTACAGCGAACACGGAGGACACTAACAGTGGAAGGACGAGAGGAATTGTTTGTAATATTTGACTAATTCTGTTTATACGTTTGTGGATTTCGGAGCTGAAGGAAGTAGAAACTGCGAAACTTTGCTGGTTTCATTAGTGTCTAAAAGCCTCTTTGCCTGGGAAACTTTGAGCTACGGGAGTAAAAGGACGAACAGACTACAGCGGAAAAGAAGAAGACACTGGAAAAAGCAGCAGGGAAGAAGGGTTTGGGATAACATTGTGAGAAAAAAAACAAGTTTGAAATTCTAAAGTTGATTTATTAAACTGTGGGTATAAGAGTGTAAATGTAAAGAAAGCTGTGGGGGTGAGGGAGGAGGCAAGACCTTGATTAACTAGAGCAGATTGAAGGTCGGACAGTAATTGGATATAACCTTGATTTAATATAAACAGTACAACGGTACAATTGAAGTTTAATAGTTCTCTGGTGGCAAAGCTTTAAATCGCAATGAAATATTGAAATATTGGGTACCGTAGTATATTGTGTATTGTAACGTGGTAATTCATAGTATAACAGTATAACAATTTATAGTGAAAAATTATAGTTACAGTAAAACAGAATACAACAGTATAAAAATATAATATCTAACATAAAATAAGCTGGAATTAAGTAACATTAAGATAGCTGAGGGTGAGATATGTATTGATTCCTGATTAATTGATACTGATCAAATAGGGGGGGTTGAATTTTGAATACTGAATATAGAATATCAAATACTGAGAGAGAAGGGGGTGATTGAATATTGAACATTACATATGGTTAATGGATTTTGACTGTTTGATTTTGGATTTTTTTCTTCTCTTGGAAATTGATTATTGACTATTGATTATTGATAATTAATTATTGGAATAAGGGAAATTTATCAATCTATATAATTAATTTATACAACCTTGTAAAACCCTTAGCTGTTTTAATTTTTGAATATATAGTATTTGATAGAAGAGATAATTAGAAATATATCATCACTGAAATATTGTAATCGTATTTAAATATATAGATATAATTATAGAA
>CAOKZL010005507.1:0-11264 GCA_948472985.1 Iguana delicatissima | reverse complement strand
TTGTAGTCCTGTCAAGTTCTTTCGCCTCTTGAGTGACAACGCAAACATAGTAAGGGCTCTTTGCTTCTGTTTCCTTCTTGGCTACCCTGCATTTAGTGCTTTCAACTCACAAATCCCCACATCCTGTTCCTACATCCTGCTCTACCTGTTTTTATGTCCAATATGAGGGTGCCCCCCCATCAAGTAAACTTCCTTTGTCAACAAATTTGACATTTGTTTTGAATGTTGCATTCATCCTCAGCAGTTAAATGTTTGTGAATATTCTGTACCACTCTGGCAGTCTAAGCCATGATAATAGGAGGCAACAGGCATAGTTTGATGAGTGGGGTTCTTAAAAGAAACACATTCTCAGGCTGCTCCTTCTGTTGACATCTTCAGCTTTGCTTGCAATGAGAAAGAGTGTGACAGGTTCTAAGAAATAGGCTTCCCAGCTACCACATTAGTGTGATATTGTTTTTTTCCATGCTGAGTTTACTTTCTTCATATCCCTTCCTTTCCTACAAATCTCATTCTGGGCTTTGAAAAACTTCCTCCTCTTTTTTTTCTGTTTCAGTGGAAAACAACAGCTGGTGCCCGACCCATTTCCATGGAGACCCTTTCTTTTCTCCCACCTCTAACTCCAAATATATGCCGGAGGAAATGAGCAATACGTAACTGAACCAGTACAGGAAAAAAATTATTGTGGTAAAGGAACAGCGAAGAGAGCACCTCGTGCAATACTGTTGCGCCAATGGCACCCACCTCCAGAATAAATGTGTGGAAAGGGCCCAGAGTGGTGGTGCGCAAGCGTGAGCCACGCGCTCGCACCGCCCCCTGTTCAGAAGGGACTGAGCCTCCCTTCTCTGCTATCATGAGAACCTCCCCGTCTGACAGGCCAACTTGGGGGCGGCAGCAGCACGGGGGGCAGGCCCCCTCTACCATGGCCCCTGCCCCACTCGGCAGAGGGGCACTGCTGGCTCGGGGGCCACAAGGTGGCGCTTTTCCAGGGAGCGAGCTGCGCCCGCCCAGCACGCTGGGATTCCTCCCCCCCCCGGCCAGGGGATGACACTGAAACTTTTCCCACACTGCCCCCCAGCGGAAATGCAGAAACCTTCCAACAGAAGCAGAGCCTGGGGGCTCTCTGGTCTCTGGGATACGCGTGGCTCCCTTCTTTTAGGTCTCTGTTCCTGGCTGAAGGCAGCCTTTGCCGGGGAGGGAGGAATTGTAAATAATAAATAAATAATTTTATTGTTGGGGGTCACCACAACATGAGGAACTGTATTAAAGTAATTGTTGGATTAGGAAGCTTGAGAACCACTATGCTAAAAAAAGGATAAGGAAGAAAAGCAGAAGTGGACGGGGCCAAAAAATGCTACTTAAAAAGATTCACTGTGAGACGCTTTGTTAACTGAAGCATGCTGTTAGGTGCTCTGTTGCATCACCTGGCTAGCACAGAACCTGCTTTTTACAACAGCAAAAGTATAATGAGCTGGATAGAGATCCTGTTTCTGAAATATTCTTATTGAAAATAAATTTCTACATTTCATATATTTATTCTCATAGCACTAAATCCCATTATGTTAGCATAAACATAGCACCCTGAGTTAGTTTCTATGTTTTAAATCAGGATTTCTACAATCACTGAAGCTCTTTTCTACGTTCTTCTGGATTCATACGGGTTTCTCTCTTGTGTGGTTCTTTTGATGTCAGTGTTGTCCATCACAAAGAATGTTATTTTATATTCCCATGAAGTTTTCCTTGTTTGAGTTTTTTTATGTGCAATGTAAGATTGCACTATGACTGAGGTTCTCCACATTCCATGAGGACACTTTACAACCTTCTGGAATCCCTTGAGTGTTATTGTAGATGTTCTTTCCAATTGAAGCTCTTTCCATGTGCTTCATTTGGTTCTTCTTGCTGGGTTTTTTGATCAGAATATAGATGGCTCTATGGAAGTTTTTTCCACATTTCACGTATGATAATGACTTTTCTCCCCAATGGCTTCTATGTGAATGTAGAACTCCACTATGGGACTGAAGCTGTTTCCACTATCCATGGATTCAGGCCCCTCGGCTGTATCAGTTCTTTGGTAAATTTTGACTATGAGACAAGTCTTTCCACATTCCATGCACTGATATGGGTTTCTCCTCCTGTGCTAGTTTGATGTGAGAATAAAGAAACTTTGACTACAAGAGAGTCTTTCAGCATTTGACGTATTTTCCCATAATCCAACTTTCTCCTGTGTGGTTTCTATGTAAGCGTAAAGTTTGACTGTGAGAGAAGCGCTTTCCAACTATCTGCATATATGTGGTTTCTCTGTGTGGATTTTTTTATGTGAGTGGAGATCTCCACTCTGACTGAAGCTCTTTCCACAGTCCAATGCATTTATATGGTTTTTCTTCTGTGTGTACTCTTTGATGTTGTATGTAGATGTGCACCTTGCTGCTCTTAAAGCTCTTTCCACATTCCATGTTGTATGGTTTTTCCCTGTGTGCAATCTTTGATGTCTATGTAGGTTTGCACTACAAATGAAGTCCTTTCCACATTCCCATATGGTTTCCTGTGTGGATTCTTTGATGTGTATATAGTTCATCACTCCGATTTGAAGTACTTTCCACATTCCAATAGATTTATATGGTTTCTCCCCTATGTGGGCTTCTTTGATGTGAATGTAGTTTTCACTATGGCTGAAGTCTTTTCCACATTCCATGGACTCACACCTGGCCTTCCCCAGTGTGAGTTTCTTGATGCTGAATATAAATAATCATTATAAGAGAAGCTCTTTCACATTCCATGCATTTTGTATGGTTTTTTGATGCAAATGTAGTTCTCGCTCCACTCTGACTGAAGCTCTTTTCACACTCCATGCATTCATATGGCTTCTGAGTGAATTCTGTAATGTATCTTGAAGTAAAATTTATATTGGAAATATATTTTTCCACAGACAGAATAATAATATTCTTTTCTGTTCCCTTTCTAGTTTTCCTGGGGAGTCAGAAGTTCAGAAATCTTCATCCTCCTGAGAAGCAGAGGAGTTTTTCTTCCCATTCTCTATTTTTATTTCCCTTTTGTATTTTCAGTCCCCTTCCATTGATATTTTCTTTAGGACAATCTTGGTTGTTTTCACGGGACACCATAAGGGCTCCAAAAAATTCTCTTCCTCCTGCTCATTACCTGATTGGGGAAGGAAGAAATCTGGATTAGGAGCTGAACTAGAAAACCAGGATTTGCTTTTATCCAATATTCCTCCCTTTCCTTAGTGAAGAATGTTATTTCCATTCTGGTTATTTTCATTAACTGACAAGGCACAGATTTCAGTTTCTTCAGGAATTATTGAGTGACGGTGAAACAACCTTTACCTGAAGAAGCCACATTGCCATCATTTTACCTGCACTTCCTTAATCATGGATATTCCTAATCCTTTGGCCAGAAATGTGCAGGGAACATTCCCTAAGGATACTGGGTAGCTGAAAAGGAGAAATAAAAGCACTTCTCTAAGCACAAATCATCTCTTGAAAATGATTTCCCCTACAAACAATCGGTATTTCTCCATATGCTTTTTAGTCCTATTATTAAAAATTCATTTTTAGTGTTTCCAATGGAAAATGGAGAAGTGATTGGTTGCTTCTTTCGTCACTTTCGGTAAGGAGATAAGGGAGAGACAAGATGCAAGATGTTTTAAGTGGATTCCTGTGAAGGGATTTCTATCTGTTTTGTCCTGGACAAAGGGAGCATGAGAGATTAACCAGCAAGGTTCCTGGGCCTTCCTTGGCTAATGGAGTGGGGATCATGAATGCCATCAAGTCCCAGTACTGCTGTTTTTGCCAACTTATAAAAATGTCTGCAGTTATCAAAATCCACATCTTGTGAAGAGTTAAGAAATACATAATTCAAGAAAATATTTTGTTGTTAACATGGCAATTTCTCTTTAACTTTTAGAACATAAGTTTCCTCCAAGAGAAATGTCAATAGTGGCTTTGATGGAAGGGGCATTGGGCTTTACCTTCAAATTTAATACTAATTATTATGGCACATATAAAGGAACATTTAATCCAATTTCAGTTTACATGATTACTAAGATTTTCTACAGAGAGATGTCTAAAGAGGCATGCAAAACAGCAGTTGCTGGAGAACTTGGATTAAGACTTGAGTAGAAAAGTTTTTTTTTAATTCTAATTTTCTATTTTTAAAAGCTGATTGCAAAAAATGCTTAGGTCTCAGAAATGCTTGTTGAATATACAACATATTAAAATTTTGAATTATATTTATTTTATGGACACTAAAACAATGTATAAAGTGAATAAATGTTAATCTACATAAGAAAGAACTTTTAATTTACCTGAAAGTGGAAATAAATAGGACAGATCTTAAATAACCAAAAGTAAAATTACTGGCTGCTCTGCGGAAGGAAAGTTGCCTTTAGAGGTCTGCCTTCAAAAGGAGACTCTATGGAAGCAGAATGAGCAGAGAACACCATGTGGTATTGAAAGGCATCTGAAGACAAAATAAAGTGGCAATATCTCTGTGTGAATGTAGAGTCAGCCCTTCTAGCAGGTTTAAACTTTCATGGATTGTACAAGTTTTTGCCATCCTCCCCCCCCCCGAAGTGTTGTTTTCCAGGGAATCATCTGGTTGGCAACCCCAATCAGACTTCACAGTCCTTTAAAAATCTGCCTCTGGTCCTCCACCAGCCACTGCCTGGCCAGCTAAAGATGACTCACAGCCAAATTCCTCAGCACCACAATCCTGATGTCCTCCCACACCCAAGGAGTGGAGATGGAGAAAGAAAGGAAGCATAAGGTCACTGATGCCAACCCTCTCCTGGTTTGGGAACTGGCATGCCCATTTCTCCCTAATTGATGCCATGGCAGCCTTTTTGGCAGAGCAGAACACATTTTGCCATTCTCAGCTTTTCCACTTTTGCAGGGCTGCAACTCTAAATCTAACAAATGTAGAGAGGGCCAACTGTAGTTGCTCTAAGGACTGCATTGAAATGAGTGAAGCAGGGGAACATCATCTGAAGTTTGAAAGCAGCTGAAGGGAAAAGAATCTGAACAATGTGTGAAAGCAATGTGAAGTTGAAATGAATAACAGAGAGTAACACCTGCTTCTCATAGAATCATAGAATCATAGAAATGTAGAGTTGGAAGAGACCACACAGTGCTATCCAGTCCAACCCCCTGCCATGAGGAACACCCTCAAGGCCGACAGATGGCCATCCAGCCTCTCTGCTCAAAAACCTCCAAGGGTAGAGTCTCACTGCAAGGCAGCATATTCCACTGCCGGACAGCCCTCACCATCAGAAGTTCTTCCTGGAGGTTTAGGTGGAATCTCCTTTCCTGCAGCTTGAATCCATTGCTCCTTGTCCTGGCCGTGGAGCAGCAAAAAAACAAAGCCTCTCCTTCCTCTACATGGCATCCCTTCAAGTTATCAAACATGGCTATCATGTCCCCTGTTCTCCTCCTGATTAAACATACCCAGCTCTCTAGTCTATCCTCATAAGGGATGTTTTCCAGGGCCCCTCACCATTTTGGTCGCCCTCCTCTGGACTTGCTCCAGCTTGACCATGTCCCTCTTGAATTGGGGTGTGAAGAACTGGACAAGATGAGGTTAAACCCAAAGCAGAGTAGAGTGGTACCAGTACCTCCCTCAATCTAGAGACCACAGCCTCCTATTTGATGCAGCCAAGAATCTCCATATCGGCTTTCTTGGCTGCCGCATCACACCGCTGTATTTATTCAGCTTGTGGTTTACAATCAGATGTACTGCTATCAGCTGACGTACCCCCCCATCCTTCTGTATTCCATTTTTATGGGTGTAGGACCTTATACTTCTCTGTGTTGAATTTCATTTCGTTAGCCTTGGCCTAGTTCCACTATTTTGAGGCCACTTCTAGTTTCTATCCTGTCCTCTGGCGTATCAGCAACCCCTCCCAATTTGGTATCATCTGCAATTTAATGAGCATGCCCTCTATTCCTTCATCCAAGTCATTGATAAACATCTAGAGCACCGGGCCCAGGGACACACACCCCGCTGCACCCCACCAGTCACTTCTCTCCAGGATCTCAAAGCAGCCATTCGTGATCACATCTTTGGGTTCGGTCGGTCAACCAATTACAAATCCATCTACAGTAGCCCTGTCGCACCTACATTTTACCAGCTTCTCTGCAAGAATGTCATGGGGAATTTTGTCAAAGGCCTTACATTTCCCCTACCTCTTTATTTAGATGGACAAAAAAAGTGTGAGCCGGTATGAGGGAAAACCACATTGTTTGTAAAAAATGCTATATGTATGTATATGTATGCTGAATTGTGTTTGTATGCACGTATACACGCACAAACCCGCTACTATGTATATATGTACGTATGTACTGTAATGTATGATTCACTTCTCTTTTCTTTCTCTACATCCTTTTAGGGCATCTGGGAACTCTGCCGTTCTTGCCATGTTACTGCTGATGTTCAGAGTCCCATGGGAGACTTAACACCTTTGCACTTTGCTCAATGTTTGGTAATGAAGATAACCGGCCTTATAAAAATGCACTTGAAGAAATTTAAGCTCTGAAAAGAAAATCATGTGCATGATCAGCTTTTACTACAAAGTTCTGTAGAGTTTATTTTGATGACCTGTACTCATTTTGTATCTAAAAAGTCCCTCTGCCCCCAATATTTGGGACATGCTAGTGTTTTCTTCGTTAAGAGTGTGGTATTTTTTTTCCAGCAGTGCTGCTCTTGTGTTCCATTTTCATATCTGTAAGAAAAATATCCAAGGCTGCTTCCTGATTTTCTTGTCCTGGTTTTCCCTACTGAGATTGACTGCAGCAAGAGGACACACATCGGCGGAGCGGGAAGAAAAAATAAGCATAGCTCCTTCCTCAGTGAAATTGAAGATGCTACCAAGTGAGTCATACGGAGTGCTAAGAAGCTTCCGGGATTTTGTATATTTATTTTGTTTTTCTGCATAAGAGTTTCCCCTCTTCCTTCTCTAGTTTAAATCCTCACTGCTGGGGAAACATCCGCCGCCAACTATCCCTGTTATTGTGCAAAGGAGGTCAGTAGGCTTGATCTTGAAATGGGATCATTCAGAACAATTAGCTTTAGGAAATACCTGCTCCTGCAGGGGAATATAACCGTTAGAACTGTGTGTGTGGTTTGGTTTTGTTTTTTTGCTTTGGGTATGGGTTGCAAATCAGGTGGCCCTCCAAGAGGACTGCACTCCTGCAGCCTTAGAGTCAGCATATCCAATGCTGGGACCTGCAATTTAGCACTCTCTCAAAGGCTATGCAGTTACCAGCCCAGCACACATTCAAAAAATGCCTTAGATTCTAGAATCTTCTAGGAGCTTATCTTGTCACAATGAGTGCCTCCCTTTCAAAATTTAACACTACACCAACTATGGTAGAATACTATTTCTGCTTCTGTCTTTAAAGATATTCTAAATAAGTTGTGGGTTAATTTCATTACATTTTTATAGTGGGGAATAATCCTACTATTACTTCAAAATAGATCAAGAATTATAAGAACTAAAACAAAGAGCAAACAATAACCATTTTTTGAGGAGTTGGAAGTCACGGGTACTCATTTAATTCCCCTTTTTGTTTTGGTTGTCTTAAGTTTAGTAGTTTAAGTAATTGTTTAAGATAGTAACTGTGTATTAGTTTAGTTTGATGGATAAAGTTTCTTATGTTATTTTGTCTTATAGTTTTGACACCTTTTTATGTTGTTTTCTGTTATTTAAAAAAGTATGTTAAGAAAAAATATGGTATAAAAAATTAATACTATACAGTACTTCTGACGGAAGCAGATAATAAGATGATACTACCACCATGATCATGACTGCACTGCATCTCTTTCTCCCAGTATGTGACTCAAGGCGGCGCAGAGCAAGTTACACAAAAATCAGGTAAAAAAATACCAAACACAAATATTAAAAATAATCATTAAATTATCCATAAAATTAAAAGCAATCTAAAAATAAAGAAAATAACAAAGAACATAGCCAGTAGCAAAGTTTCTGCAAGATAGCCTTAAAGTATTGTAAGTTGAAAGGACTGCCAAAAAAAAGTCTTAACCTGCCTGCAGAAAGATAGCAAAGGGGCTGCATTGTACCTCTCCCCTTTGGGGAGTGAGCTTGAAATACTGGGGGCAACCACTGAGAGGCTACACCCCATGTTCCCACCTGTGAGGTAGCCGGAACAGAGAAAAGCCCCTTCTATAGGGCCTTAAAAGCATAAGGAGGCTGATATTGGAGAGGATGCACGGTAACCTTACTATAGCATGTATGGCAATCTTACTATGCACACCATTTTGCTAGTAGCAGGTAAGAGGGATAAAGGTATCTGTGATCCTTATTGGCTGACCTAGACTGTCTCCCTCTCCACTTCCTGAAGCTGTAGATCAGGATTGTTGTCCTTGATTACGGTTTCATCCCCGAAGCCCAATTATCTTAGGTGGTGGGGATAGCAGGACAACAATCCTCATATTACAGCTTCAGGAGATGGAGAGGGAGCAGAGTCTCCTAACAAGCAATGTGGCCAATTGATCACAGATACCTTTTTATCCCTCTTACCTGTACTCAGCAAAATGGGTGCATAGTAAGATTGCCATGCAGTCTATAGTAAGGTTACCGTGCATATTCTCCAATATCAGCCTGCTTATGCTTTTAAGGCCCTATGAAGAGGGCTTTTCTCTGTTCCGCTACCCTCGCAGGTACATCAGGTGGGAACATGGGGTGTAGCCTTCTCAGTGGTTGCCCCCAGGATCTTCAACTTCACTCCCCCAAAGGGGAGAGGTACAATGGCACCCCCTTTGCTATCTTTCTGCAGGCAGGTTAAGACTTTTTTTTGGCAGTCCTTTCAAGACTGATTGCTTAAGGCTATCTTGCAGAACTTTGCTATACTGGCTATGTTATTTGTTATTTTCTTATTTTTAGATTGCTTTTAATTTTAACTGGATAATTTAATGATATTTTTAATATTTGTGTTTGGTATTTTTTTACCTGCGTTTTCTGTAACTGCTGTACGCCGCCTTGAGTCACATACTGGGAGAAAGAGATGATGATGATGATGATGATGATGATGTCGTCTTCCTATCTGCTTCCGTCAGAAGTACTGTATAGTATTAATTTTTTATCATATTTTTTCTTAACATACTTTTAAATAACAGAAAACAACATAAAAAGGTGTCAAAACTATAACAAATAACATAAGAAACTTTATCCATCAAACTAAACTAATACACAAGTTACTATCTAAACAATTACTAAACTACTAAACTAAACACAACTGAAAACAAAAAGGGGAATTAAATAGGTACACAATTGACTTCCAACTCCTCAAAAAATGGTTATTGTTTGCTCTTTGTTTTAGTTCTTATAATTCTTGATCTATTTTTGAAGTAATCAGTAGGATTATTCCCACTATAAAAATGTAACTGAATTAACCCACAACTTATTTAGAATATCTTTAAAGACAGAAGCAGAAATAGTATTCTACCATAGTTGGTGTAGTGTTAAATTTTGAAAGGGAGGCACTCATTGTGACAAGATCACTTCCTGAAGAATTCTAAATCTGAGGCAACTTTTTCGATGTGTACTAGGCTGGTAACTGCATAGCCTTTGAGAAAGTGCTGAACTGCAGGTCCCAGCATTGGATATGCTGACTAAGGCTGCAGGGAGTTGCAGTCCTGCCACATTTGGAGGGCCACCTGATTTCCAACCCATACCAAAGCAAAAAAGACAAAACCAAACCACACACACAGTTCTAACGGTTATCATCCCCTGCAGGAGCAGGTATTTCCTAAAGCTAATTGTTCTGAATGATCCATTCAGAAGATCAAGCCTACTGACCTATTTTGCACAATAACAGGGATAGTTCGCAGCGATATATTTTCCCCCCACAGTGAGGATTTAACTAAGAAGGAAGAGGGGAGCCTATGCAGGAGACAGAAGATGCATCGTCCCTGCAAATCCAAAGCTCTTAGCACTCCGGTGTGGCTCCACTTCATTGCTGGTCTTCATTCACTGAGGAGCTATGTTATTTTTGTTCCCGCTCCGCCAATGTGTGTCCTCTGCTGCAGTCAATCTCAGTAGGGAAAACCAGGAGGACAAGAAAATCAGGAAGCAGCCTTGGATATTTTTCTTTACAGATATGAAATGGAATTAGTAACACAAGCAGCACTGCTAGGAAAAAAATACCACACTCTTAACGAAGAAAGCACTAGCATGTCCCAAATATTGGGGCGGGGGAAGCTTTAATACAAAATGAGTACAGTTCCATCAAAATAAACTCTACAGAACTTTTGTCAGTAAAAGCTGATCATGCACATAGTTTCTTTTGCTTAAATTTCTTCAAGTGCATTTTTATAAGGCCGGTTATACTTTCATTACCAAACATTTCAGCAAACTGCAAAGGTGTTAAGTCTCCCATGGGACTCTGAACATCAGCAGTGGCATTTGGCAAGAAACAGCAGATTCCCAGATGCCCTGAACAGATATGAGAGAAAGAAAGAGAGAGGTGAAATACATACGTACGTACATACGTACATATATACGTGCATGCACGTGTGCGTGTATACGTGCATACAAACACATACCACGTACATATACATACATATAGTATTTTTTACAACAATATAGGTTTTCCTCATACCGGCTCACACTTTTTTGTCCATGAGAAAGAGGTGGGCAATGTAAGGCCTTTGACAAAATTCCCCATGACATTCTTGCAGAGAAGCTGGTAAAATGTGGGCTGGACAGGGCTACTGTTAGATGGATTTGTAATTGGTTGATTCACTCGAACCCAAAGAGTGATCACGAATGGCTGCTTTTCATCCTGGAGAGAAGTGACTGGTGGGGTGCCACAGGGTTCTGTCCTGGGCCCAGTGCTGTTCAATATTTTTATCAATGACTTGGATGAAGGAATAGAGGGCATGCTCATTAAATTTGCAGATGATACCAAATTGGGAGGGGTTGCTAATACGCCAGAGGACAGGATCAAAATTCAAAATGACCTGGATAGATTGGAGAGCTGGGCCAAGGCTAACAAAATGAAATTCAACACAGAGAAGTATAAGGTCAACACTTAGGTAGAAAAAATGGAATACAGAAATATAGGATGGGGGATACGTGGCTGGATAGCAGTACATGTGAAAGGGATCTAGGAGTCTTGGTAAACCACAAGCTGAACATGAGTCAGCAGTGTGATGCGGGCAGCCAAGAAAGCCAATGCAATTCTTGGCTGCATCAATAGGAATATGGTGTCTAGATTGAGGGAGGTACTGGTACC
>CAOKZL010005506.1:0-11264 GCA_948472985.1 Iguana delicatissima | reverse complement strand
GCAGAGCTGAGCCTTTTCCATGTCCAGCAGGGAAACGCCAGGACGTCCCAGGTAGGAAAGAATTGTGCCCGAAAACCTGGAAGCCATTGCTGCCAGTCACTGGGTCTCACGGCTCCTCTGTCATCGGGGTAGTGGATTTATTCCAGGTTTTCTGGCAGGTTTTCAAGGGACTTTCCAAGGTGCTGAACCCATTTCCATCTAGGTTCAGCACTTTGCAGAGTCTTTTAAAGCTAGCCAAAATCTGAAAGGGATTGATTGCCTTACTGACATGGAAACCATCAGCATGCACTGGCCTCCGGTCAAAGAAGGCATCTGCAGGGCTCAGGCCTCATTGGGATGTGTCCAGTTTGGTACCTCAATTCAAGGTAAATATGTCGACAAAGCTGAGCACACAGGAAGGACAGAGAGCAGAAGGTGATAGAATCATAGAATCACAGGTCAGGAAGAGACAATAAGGCCCATCAGGTTTAAATCCCTACTGCCATGGTAGAATACACCATCAAACAACTCCCTCAGCACACGGCCATGACAGCTTCTTGTTTAAACCTCCAAGAACTGCAAGACTCCACCATATTCCCAGGCATCATATTCACCATCTTACCATCACAAAGTCTTCCTAATGTTAAGATACAATCTCCTTTCCTGCAGCTTGAATTCATTGCTCCATGTCCTAGTCTCTGCAGATACAAAATAGGCTCGCTCCATCTTCCATATAACATCCCTTTTAAACATAGCTATCATGTCACCCTGTCTCTTCTCCAACCTAGCTCCCTGGACCATGGTTTCCAGGCCTTGACCATTTTGGCTCATCCCTCCTGTCCACGTCCTTCCTGGACTGCGGTGCCCAGGACTGGACGTACTGTTCAGGTGGGGTCTGACCAAAGCAGGACAGATTACAGTAGGAACCAGGAATGTACTTCTGACAAAAGCAACCACAGGCTGGATTGCAGTGAGCAATGGATTGGGACAGTAGGAACATAAGCTTACCATAGCTTCAGAGTGGATATGAGGAAACAGCCGGAATGTACATCTGACAACAGCAGGTTGGGGCTTCACCTGTCACTGTAACTGGTGTTGATGTGTGGCAAGCAAAGGAGAGAGCGTGGTGGCAGCCAGCAACTTCGGACTGACAGAAAAGTGTGGGATGGCTCCATTTTGCATGGTTCACAGCCCTCATATTAGCTGATGTATTTGTATGTGCGTTGTGGGCGGTTGATGTGGATGTGGAAATGCATCGATGCTTGAAGAGTGTAAACTGTGTTTCCTCTGTAGAAATAATGTATAATTTACCAAGCACGGTGAAAAGAACCCCTGCCTTTACCTACTCGACTATCGTATTCTTTGTACCCAAACCCTTTTATCAGGATGGTTTGGCAGTCATCAAAAACAGTCTCCTTTTCCACGCTGCCCACTTTGGTGTAGCCAGGGCAGGGTGGTTTCTAGTTTTTTCTGAACAGCCCGAATTAATATGACATGGAGAGGATCACCTACAGCAGCAGATTTGCTAACCATATATATAATATGTAGCACTGGTCTTTAAAACTTGCACTGGGTTGCCAAATCACTTCTGGCTGAATTTAGGTGTGCTATTTGTTTTACTGCCCTAATGTTGGGACCTCTAAAATTAAGGAGGATCTCTTTCTGTAGCGGGAGCCCCTGCCTTTGTATTGCCCGTCATACTACAATTGCTCTTTTCCACACTTCCTAATTAAGGGCAAGTTCCATTCATTAAGGCAAATTTTATCTTTCATCAGTTACTCTTGCCAGTGTAAGCTCGTCTGGAGTTGCTCACACGCACGTGCTGCCTGCTAATGAGCTGCAGAGGAGAAAAAGCTGAAAGACTTTGCGAGCAGCACATGTGCGGTCAGTTCCAACGTACTCGCGGTCCTCTGTCCCTACGCTGCACTACATAATCTGCTTTTCAACCAGTTCCATTTTCTGACAGCGCTCCGTCCCCAACCAGTCAGATCATAGAATCACAGAATCATAGAGTTAGAAGAGACCCAGGGGCCATCCAGTCTTACCTTCTGCCTAACCCCCATCAAAGCATTCCCAACAGATGGCCATCCAACCTCTGCATCTAAAACCTCCAAGAAAGGCAGATTCATCACCATGGAGGCAGCAGCAGATTCCACTGCCCAAACAGCTCTGACTGTCAGGGCTTCCCTAGAGGTGGAATCTCCTTTCCTGCAGCCTCGAATCCATTGCTCCTTGTCCTGGGCTCTGGGAGCAGCAAAAGAAAGCTTGCTCCCTCCTCAACATGACATCCCTTCAGATATTTAAGCATGGCTCTCATGTTCCCTCTTAACCTTCTCTTTCTGCAGGTTACCATAAGGGCCTTCATGGCTTCCAGACCCTTCACCATTTGGTCCCCCTCCTTGGACATACTGCCTCCAGCTTGTTCATATTCTTGAATTCAAGGTCCCAGAACTGGACAGAGCATTTTCACAGATGAGATCTGACGAAAGCAGAATACCATCACGCCCTTTTTCACTCTGGACACCACACCCTCTACCCACTGAAATAATTGCGTTGGCTTTCTTGGGCTGCCGGACTACACTTCTGACTCATGTTCAGCTTGCTGATTCTACCAAGACTCTCAGATCCTTTTCACATGTACTGCTACCCAGCCACACATCCCCATCCTATACTTGTGGACTTTCATTTTTTCTGCCCAAGCCAGGACCCCACATTAAATAAAGATAAAGAGGGGAGCTGTAATATATTTCACCTGAGGACTGAAGTTGCTAATAAGGCAATATTCCATGTCCTGGTGGAATATGTTGTTTTTGTTATATGTTTCAGATTGTTTCCAACTCACGGCAATTCTCAAGGCAAACCATCACACAGGTTTTTCTGGCAAGGTTTGTTCAAGAGGAGGTTTGCTTTTGCCTTCCCCTGAGGCTGGAGAGAGTGTGATTTGCCCTAAGAACTCACTGAGCCCTTCACCATTGAGCAGGGATTCAAATCCTAGACTGTGAATGTCTCCAGTGCTCTGAGACACTACACCGTGTGGGTCTGCATCTTTGGAAATGTTTAAAGAGGGGTGGAAATGAGGAAATTAGAGAAGGAGGCAGCAAAAGGACTGCAGGGTCCAAATACCTATATGTAAGGAAGTCGATAGGATAATGCAATAACTCCTACAAAGGGTAAAGAGGGAAAGTCATGTGAAATGGGCAATTAATCTTTATAGGTAGAAAAGGAAAACGCTTTTTTTTACAGAGGTTGAAGAGGAATCAAACATCTTTGGTAACTTATTGAAAAAAAGGATACAGGATTTTCCTTACCCTAACAAAGTACCAGATCCCATCTGATTTGGGAAGCTAAGCAGGGTCAGCCCTGGTCCAGTACTTGGATGGGAAACTGCCAAGAGATCTGAAGCACTGTAGGCTATATTTCAGAGGAAGGAACTGACAAAACCACCTCTGAATATTCCTTGCCTAAGAACACTCTATGAAATTTATGGGGTTCTAGTTGCACATACACAGGCATTTTTGGGTTGTGGTAAATGTGCTGACCAAGCCTGACCTTCCCTGCTAAAAATCGTGGTTCGCAGGAGAGGAAATGGGGAGGATATGAGTGTGACTGGCTGTCATGCTCTGAAACAATTAGGATGGCCACGGCAGTAATATTGAGAGCCTGGTGATGCTGTGGGACCCTTCCTTGTACCAAAAAAAATTTGGCATTTCCAGGAAGTCTCATGTGGTGCTGGCAGCCCTGGAATGTTGCTTTGCAACCTGCAATGCCTCCGAATTATTTGGCTGTTGTGTCTCCTTTTAGTCACTTTACGTTTTTCTAGATCATTTCTTCCTATTTCCACGCCCTGCCGTTTATGGCCGTTTCCACACTACACTGTTATAGTGCTATTATTCCACTTTCAACAACCTGTGGAATTCCTGGAGTTTGCAGTTTAGGGAGAGAATTTTTACAATTCCCAGCCAGAGAGCTCTTTGGCCTCAGGAAACTACAAACCCAGAATTCCACAGGATGCTGAAAGTGGAATAATAGCACTATAACGCTGTAGTGCGGAAATGGCCTATGCTGCTGGTATGGCTGAGAATCTCTTAAAAACCAGGTGGCTTTACAGTGGCTCATGTGGATAGGTTTGAGACACTGGATTTAGTGGTAAGAGGGAGCCCGCGCTTATCTCGTGGATAAGCAGTGAGCCACTGTCAGAGTGGATCCTGGTTGAAAAGGGGAAATCCTCGTCTTTTGTCACTTCTTCTCCTTGCTTCTTCCTGTACAGGAAGGATGGTATATTCTTTGTTGTTTAAAAACAGTGCAGGGGTGGCCTGCAGCCCGTGGCACGGCTTCCATGAACAGAAAACCACACCTTTGGGAAAAATAGGGAATCTGCAGGGAGGGGTCAAGAGCCACAACAAGCCTCCAGTGGCACCCGCCCTAGCCTGAAGGGGAGCCACAATTTGAAAAATGTCTGAGTGTGCATTGACTTGTGCTGATTGGGGACTGGGTAGCTTCTCTTAGGCCATTTCCGCACTAGACTGTTATGGTGCAGTTATCCCACTTTCCACCTTCTGTGATAGTTTGCAGTTTCGGGAGGGGCCTTTGAGGCTCCCTGCAGCCTGTTCCAGTTAACAGTCTCACTGTACTTTCAGACTAGCTGAAATTTCTGAACCTATCTCAAAGGGAGACCCGTGTAGTGCATTACAGTAATCCAGACACTGTACATGGTGCTATATATGCCTTCAAGTTACTTTATTATGCTGACCCTGCTCTGAGGTTTTCTTGGCAAGATTTGTTGAGAGGGCCTTGGGTCACAGGGTCTGACTTGGCCAGGCTACCCAATGGGCTGTCCAGCTGAGTTGGGGATTCCAAATTCTCATCTTCCAGAGTCATAGTCCAACATTCAAACCTCCTTGCATTCTGATTGCATTAAAAAGCTTCCTTGTATGTACTTAGGGGATTTCTTTCAGCTCTCACTTGGGCTGAAGTAATCCCCTCCGTGCATTACAAGGAAGCTTTAATGCAATAGAATGCAGAGGTTTGAATGTTGGACTATGACTCTGGAAGATGAGAGTTCGAATCCCAACTGAGCTAGGAACACCCATTGGGTAGCCTTGGCCAAGTCACGGCTCTGCTCAGCCTCAGTGGAGGCCAAAGGCAAACCTCCTCTCAACAAATCTTGCCAAGAAAACTCTAGGACAGGGTCACCATAATCCAGAGTTGACTTGAAGGCATATATAAGCACCATGTACAGTGTCTGGATTACTGTAATGCACTCTACACGGGTCTGCCTTTGAGATAGGTTCAGAAATTTCAGCTAGTCTGAAGAGCTGCAGTCAGACTGTTAACTGGAACAAGCTGCAGGGAGCCTCAAAGGCCCCTCCCGAAACTGCAAACCCCAGGATTCCACAGGAGGTTGAAAGTGGGATAACTGCACCATAACAGTCTAGTGCGGAAATGGCCTAAGAAGCTACCCAGTCCCCAATCAGCACAAGTCAATGGCACACTGAGACATTTTTCAAATTGTGGCTCCCTTCAGGCTAGGCGGGAAAAATGTGGCCCCCAAAGGCTTGTTGTGGCTCTTGACCCCTCCTCCAGATTCCCTCTTAATCTTTCCCCAAAGGTGTGGTTTTCTGTTCATGGAAGCCATCCACCTTTTGATGGGCTGCAGGCCACCCCTGCACTGTTTAAACAACAAAGAATATCCATGCTTCCTGTACAGGAAGAAGGCAAGAGGAGAAGAAGTGACAAAAGACGGGGTTCCCCTTTTCAACCAGGTCCACTTGCTGACAGTGGCTCGGTCCCTATCCCACGAGATAAGCGCGGCTGCCTCTACCACTAAATCCAGTGTCTCTCTAAACCTATCCACGTGAGCCATGAAAGATGACCCTGGTTTTTAAGACATTCTAGCCATACCAGCACATAGGCCATTTCCGCACAGAGCGCTATAGTGCTATTATTCCACTTTCAGCATCCTGTGGAATTCTGGGGTTTGTAGTTTCCTGAGGCCAAAAGAGCTCTCTGGCTGGGAATTCTAAAAGTCTCTCCCTAAACTGCAAACTCCAGGAATTCCACAGGTTGTTGAAAGTGGAATAATAGCACTATAACAGTGTAGTGTGGAAACTGCCATAGGGGCAGTAAACGGCAGGGCGTGGAAATAGGAAGAAATGATCTAGAAAAACGTAAAGCTCTGACTAAAAGGAGACACAACAGCGAATGATTCGGAGGCATTGCAGGTTGCAAAGCAACATTCCAGGGCTGCCAGCACCCACGTGACTTTTCCTGGAAATGCCAAATTTTTTTTGGTACAAGGAAGGAAACGCTTGCACAGCATCACCAGGTAGCTCTGGAATGTTGCTCCCCTCATTCTCCCCTTCTCTCACCTGGAGAACCCCAATTGTTTCAGAGCATGACAGCCAGTCACACTCATATCCTCCCCATTTCCTCTCCTGCGAATGAAAGAGTCACAATTTTCCTCAGCAGGAAGGTCAGGCTTGGTCAGCACATTTACCACAACCCAAGATCCTGTGTGTATGTGACTTCAAGTCAACCCCATAAATTTCATAGAGTGTTCTTAGGCAAAAAGGAATATTCAGAGGTGGTTTTGTCAGTTCCTTCCTCTGAAATATAGCCTACAGTGCTTCAGATCTCTTGGCAGTTTCCCATCCAAGTACTGACCAGGGCTGACCCTGCTTAGCTTCCCAAATCAGATGGGATCTGGTTCCTTTAGGGTAAGGAAAATCCTGTATCCTTTTTTTCATAAGTTTACCAAAGATGTTTGATTCCTCTTCAACCTCTGTAAAAAAAAGCGTTTTTTCCTTTTCTAACCTATAAAGATTAATTGCCCATTTCACATCACTTTCCTCTTACCCTTTGTTGGAGTTATTCGTGTAAATTTATATCAACTTCCTTACCTGTAGATTTATTTCGCACCCTGCAGTCCTTTCTGCCTCCTTCTCTAATTTCCTCATTTCCACCCTCTTTTTAAACATTTCCAAAGATGCAGGACCCAGCACGGTGTAGTGTCTGAGCACTGGATCAAAACTCTGGCATCTAGGATTTGAATCCCTGCTCAATCGTGAAAACCCACTGGGTGACCTTAGGCAAGTCACACTCTCAGCCTCAGGGGAAGGCAAAAGCAAACCTCCTCTTGAACAAACCTTGCAAGAAAAACCTGTGATAGGTTTGCCTTAGAATTGCCGTAAGTTGGAAACAATCTTGAAAGCATATAACAAAAACAACAGTATTTCCCCCACCGGTAGGACATGGAATATTGCCTTCTAGCAGACTTCAGTCCTCAGGCAAATATATACAGGCTTCCCCTCTTTATCTTTATTTAATGTGGGGTCCTGCACTTGGGCAGAAAAAATGAAAGTCACAAGTATAGGATGGGGATGTGTGGCTGGGTAGCAGTACATGTGAAAAGGATCTAGGAGTCTTGGTAGATCACAAGCTGAACATGAGTCAGAAGTGTGATGCGGCAGCCAAGAAAGCCAACGCGACTCTTGGTTGCATCAGTAGGAGTATGGTGTCCAGATCGAGGGACGTAATGGTATTCTGCTTTGGTCAGATCTCATCTGGAATCCTGTGTCCAGTTCTGGGCACCTCAATTCAAGAAGGATGTCGACAAGCTGGAGCATGTCCAGAGGAGGGGGACCAAAATGGTGAAGGGTCTGGAAGCCATGAAGCCCTATGAGGAGCAGCTGAGGGAGCTGGGGATGTTTAGCTTGCAGAAGAGAAGGTTAAGAGGAACACTAGAGCCAATGTTCAAATATCTGAAGGGATGTCATGTTGAGGAGGGAGCAAGCTTTCTTTTGCTGCTCCAGAGACCAGGACAAGGAGCAATGGATTCAAGCTGCAGGAAAGGAGATTCCACCTGAACCTCAGGAAGAACTTCCTGACAGTCAGAGCTGTTTGGCAGTGGAATCTGCTGCTGCCTCCATGGAGTGTGATGGAGTCTCCTTCTTTGGAGGTTTTCATGCAGAGGTTGGATGGCCATCTGTTGGGAGTCGTTCATGGGGGTTCCTGCATAGCAGGAGGTTGGACTCGATGGCCCCTGGGTCTCTTCTAACTCTATGATTCTATGATTCTATGATCTGACTGGTTAGGGACTGGTAGACACTGTCAGAAAATGGGACTGGTTGAAAAGCAGGACTGATGTAGTGCAGCGTAGGGAGGACAGGATTCTATGAAGTCCCGCTGGAACTGACCGCACATGTGCTGCTCGCAAAGTCTTTCAGCTTTTCTCCCTCTCAGCTCATTTAGCAAGCAGCACGTGCGTGTGAGCAACTCCAAGCGAGCTTACACTGGCAAGAGTAACTGATGAAGTGGGACCCCCTCTTGAACGAATGGAACTTGCTCCTTAATTAGGAAGTGTGAAAAGAGCAAATTGTCATATGACGGGGCGTCAAAGGGCAGGGCTCCCGCTACAGAAAGAGATCCTCCTTGAAGTTTCAAGGTCCCAAGACATTTAGGGCATGAACAAAATCACGCGCACGCTGAATTCAGGCCAGAAGTGATTTGGCAACCAGTGCAAGTTTTAAAGACCAGTGCTACATATTATATAGTATGGTTAGCAATCTTGCTGCTGTAGGTGATATGCAGACATCTCTCATGTCATATTTAATTTGGGCTGTTCAGAAAAGACTTCCAAAAACCACCCTCCTGGCTTACGAAGTGGGCAGCGTGCAAAAGGAGACTGTTTTTGATGACTGCCAAACCATCCTGATAAAAAGGCATTATTTGGGTACAAATACGATAGTCGAGTAGGTAAAGGCAGGGGTTATTTTCACCGTGCTTGGTAAATTATACATTATTTCTACAAGGAAAACACAGTTTACACTCTTCAAGCATCGATGCATTTCCAGCTGTCACGGCATCAACCGCCCACGCGCACATACAAATACATGCACTTAATATGAGGGCTGTGAACCATGAAAATGGAGCATCCCACACTTTTCTGTCAAGTCCCGAGTTGCTGGCTGCCACCACGCTCTCCTTTGCTTGCCACACATCAATTCTAGGTTGCAGTTGACAGGTGAACCCAAGTTCCTCTTGTCAGATGTACATTCCGGGCTGTTTCCTCATATCACTCTGAAGCTATGGTAACTTTTATGTTCCTACTGTCCCAATCCATTCCTCACTGCAATCCAGCCTGTGGTTGCTTTTGTCAGAAGTACATTCCTGGTTCCTGACTGCTAATCTGTCCTGCTTTGGTCAGACCCCACCTGGAACAGTGCGTCCAGTCCTGGGCACCACAGTCCAGGAAGGACGTGGACAGAAGGGGGTGACCAAAATGGTAGAAGGCCTGGAAACCATGGCTTAGGGAGGAGGTGGGTGTCCAAGCCTGGAGAGAAAGTTAAGAGGTGACATTATAGTGAGGAATTGAGTATTTCAAGGAATGAATTAACCAATGCAGCTGTCTCTGCTGCTGAGAAGCATGAGGACATGAAGAGGAATGGATTCAAGCTGCAGGAAAGGAGATTCTATCTTAACATTAGGAAGAACTTTGTGATGGTAAGATCAGTTCAACAGTGGAATATGATGCCTGGGAGTGTGGTGGAGTCTTCGTCTTTGGAGGTTTTTAAACAGAGGCTGGATGGCCGTATGTCAGGGATGCTTTGATGGTGTATTTCTGCATGGCAGAATGGGGTTGAACCTGATGGCCCTTGTTGTCTCTTCCTAATATGTGATTCTATGATTCTATCACCTTCTGCTCTCTGTACCGCTTCCTCTGTGCTCAGCTTGTCGACATCCTTCTTGAATTGAGGTACCCAGAACTGGACACAGTATTCCAATGAGGCCTAACCAATGCAGATGCTTTCTTTGACCGGCGGCCAGTCAGTGCTGATGGTTTCCATGTCAGTAAGGCAATCAATCCCTTTCAGATTTTGGCTAGCTTTAAAAGAGCTCTCCGAAGTGCTGAACCTAGATAGGAAATGGGTTCAGCACCTTGGAGAGTTCCTTGAAAACCTGCCAGAAAACCTGGAGTGAATTCACTACCCCGATGACAGAGGAGCCAGGGGCACCCCACGACTGGCAGCAATGACTTTCCAGGGTTTCGGGCACAATTCTTTCCTAACCCCACGTCCCTGGCTGTTTCCCTGCTGGACATGGAGGTGCCGGTTTCTGCTGAGCTTCCTTATTGAATGCATGGTGACTTGTCGTTGTCATCAGAATACAGTCAACTGATTTTAAAAAAAGTGCTCCTTTCCTGAACTTTAATAAAATGCACAGGAAAAAAAGTTGACTTTATTATGATTCAGCACAGTGTGTGGGCTTTTTACAAAATGCCCTGCATTCTGGGTGACAGAGAGAAAAAGGAACAATAAAAGCTCTTAAGTGTTTTGTTGTTTACAGCTGCACCCTGGAATCCTATACAAGTCTACTCGGAAGCAAGAACACACAAACGCTCATCTTCAACAGGACTTACTGCCATGTAAACTTGCACAGTACTGATACCTAAATGAGCTTGTGCTGAAATACATTTTTGCCTTAAATCCAATTAGCGTCGACTCCTTAGAATCAACGGAATTAAGTGTTGACTTACCAAGTTTTGATTGATTCAATGGTCTGTTCCATTAGGTCAAAGTAGGAATCACGTAACCTTTCAGATGACGTTGAGCTGCAGTTTCCAGCAGTCCTAGCCAACAGAACCAATGATGGAGAATGAGCAATACGTAACTGAACGAAGGCTACACAACATAACCAACGCCACTTCAATTGCATTGATTCTCTTCATAGAATCAGAGTTGGAAGAGACCGTAAGAGCCGTCAAGTCGATTCCCATTCTGCCATGCAGGAGTACACCATCAAAGTACTCTTGAGAGATGTCCATCCAACCCCCGTTTAAAAGCCTCCAAAGAAGGAGACTCCACCAAAGGCAGCAGATCCCACTGTCAAATTGCTCTTACCATCAGGAAGTTCTTCTTAATGTTTAGATGGAATCTCTTTTCCTGAAGCTTGAAGCCATTGCTCCATGTCCTAGTCTCTGGAGCTGCAGTAAACAGGCTTGCTCCATGCTTCGGACTATATCCCTTCAAATATTTAAACATGGTTGTCATGTCACCTCTTAATCTTCTCTTCTCCAAAGCTAAACATACCCAGCTCCCTAAGCCTCTCCTCGTAGGTCTTCATGCTTCCAGGCCTTCTAACATATTTCTCACCCTTCCTGTCAGTTTTCTTCCTTGTCCAGCTGTTAACAGCTCTCAGATTCCTCAGTCAGGGAAACGTCTTGGGTTATGTCTGCTTGGAGAGAAGAAAAGGAGTCCATATTCCTCAGCTATTAGTTCTTGGAAACC